>VZTB01016893.1:4647-42241 GCA_013397245.1 Thryothorus ludovicianus | reverse complement strand
AAAAAAAAAAAAAGAAAAAGATGAGTTTCAATCCTGGCTAGCTGCAAGAAAATTTTACCAGCAGCAGCCTGACTTTACTAAGGGCCCTGTGGGCTGTAATCACAGTCACCTCTTTCATTAGAGCAGCTAAAGTGCAAAGGCAAGGGCTCTCCTGCAGCAACAGGCCTCAGTTCCCAGTGCTGTGTGTTCATTAAATCCCAGCAGAATGTGCCCATCCCACTTTGTACCATGGGATAATGGGATATTATTATATAATTGCTACAGCCACTGCTTTTGCCCACCTCCTGCTTTGCTCTAGAGGAAGGTAGCTCAGCTGACGGCAGCCCCACTGCAGAAGCAGGGTGAGCCATAAACACTGACAGGCCATTGTTTTGTTCTTTGTATCCATGAAGTGCTTTGCTGCTCCAAGCCGAAGTTTTATTCTGTTTCCAATTAGAAAGCCAAACTGCCTGTGGGATTAGGTGACTTTCATTCTCTAGGCAACCTTAGTAATATTTTCAATTTGCTCTTTATGTTTCTGAGCCCTGAAAGCACCCGGAGCACTCTGTCCTGGTACCCCATACCCAGTTTAAGTGCATGTTAACTGCATGCTGGCCCACCCAGCATGAGCAGACACCCCAGCACATCCCCTGGGCATGGCCATACTGGTTTCATTGTGGTCACCCTGCAGCCCTCAGCTCTGCTGACCAGTCCAAATCTCCAGTTTGTGGGCTCAGCTGTGGCCATAACCATGGCAGGGAGTTATGAAAGGCAGGGCTTGTCTCACTTTTAGCCCACACAGGCCCAGACATCTCCAGGCTGGTCAAGCCAGAGATGCTTTCATGTTCTTCTTTATGGCACTTTTCCCTCACTGCACTGTGGAACATCCATTCCAGGCCTCCTTCTTTGCCTCTTCCAAGGAGAGAGGACCTGCAGGGATGTCTCCCTGTGCTCCCTGCAGTTCTAATCATGTCCCACACCCCAGCTACAGAGAATATCTGGGTGTTTTAGACTCTAACCAAACACTCTGCAGTGGAGACACCTTTGTGGTGCCCCAAAATATTCATTTCAAGGAGCCTTTAACTCGTTTCACTCATAGACAGAGTGACACTCACTGGGTCCCTGTGAGTTTGGAAGGAAGGACAGGGAATATCTTTGACGCACCAATATTTGTGAGCTCCGTGCCCTAAGGGGAGCTGCCCTGTGCTCTCGGGCTGGGCTCAGTCACCCGGAGGCACCTTCGGGGCCACCTGCCCGTGCCAGGCGACAGCGGTGCCACCCCGTGGTGGCACCGAGCGGCAGGACAGGGGACAGCCAGCCCAGCTCGGGCGGCAGCCACTGCTGTTCCCCACACACGAGAGCAAGGACACGGCGGGGACGAGCGGACACCGACACCGCCGGTGCTGGCAGCAGCAGCGCTGCGGTAACATTTTTAAAAACGTGAAAAAGATCCCCAGAACTGCACAGCACCAGCAGCATCAGATGAGAGGAGTGAGAATATGTGAGTGAAGGAGTGAAGCTGAGCCCAGGCAGAAAGGAGGGGTAGGGGGAAGGTATTTCATTATTTGCTTTTATTTCTCGCTGCCTTACTCAGATTTGATTTGTAATAAATTAATTTCCCCAAGACGAATCTGTTTTGCCCTTGACAGTAATTGCTGAGTGATCTCCCTGGCCTTATCTCAACCCATGAGCCTTTCATCACTTCCTTCTCCCCCTATTCAGCTTCTCTCAAATCATTTTGAGTGGTTACTCAGGCCTGGACTTCCTGACAGGGTCAGAAGCAGAACAGCCCTTGCTTAGGCTATACCAGCTTATAATTTAAGCTATTTCAGGGGGGGGAAAAACTCCGTGATGGAGTTTTATCTTAGTCAATATCGCATTGAAACAGCTGTGATGCCTTTATGGGAATGGGGTCAGACCAAGTGAAGACATTGAATAAAACGAGTTACCGGGCACTTTACCTTTTGTCCCCGTTTTGTGTCCCCTCCGCTGCCCCGCCGGCAGCAGTTAAAGGCGGTGCCAGCAGATGGCAATCCAAGAAGGGTTTGCGTTCCCAGCAGCTGTCACAGCCACGGGGACCCGCTGCTTTCCCTGCCTCAGGGTCAGGCAAGCTCTGTGCCGCTGCACTCAACCCTCTGAAGGAGCTCAGAGGCCAAAGCGAACACCTGGGTGTTTTAGGCTCTATCCAGCCACTCTGCAGTAGAGACACCTTCGTGGTATTCCCCAAAATACCCATTTCAATAATGGGTATTTAGCTCATTCCACAGAATTCTTACCCATTTCAATAGCCTTGAACTCATTCCATGGAATTCTTGCTGGCTCCTCAGTGCCAGCACATGGGAATCACATGTGGTCGCTGATCATTGTGATACAGCAGTGTCAGTGTCCCTCTCCACTCCCACCCCTGGTGGTTGGGTGCAGGTGGTTTCCTTTGAGCACAGCTTTTCCTCAAAGCACAGTGTTGAACTCACACCCTCTGGCGTTTCAGGCACCATAAATCCATATGCACTCAGCCCATCTTCTCCAGTCCTCATGCCCAGGAATTTGTTTCAGCCAGCTCTGTAGAAGGGTTCCTACTTTATGCAGTGAATTGCAGTGGTTTGCTGTTCGTATTTCCCTCTTCTTCCAACAATCTCTGATTGGGGTTTAGATGCAGAAATATTTTCAGTATCACCTTAAGCAGAGTCCTTCTGGATTTTCAGAGGCTGTCAGGGAGCAAGTCTGATGTTCCCTGCAGACTTGCTGTGCTGCCTCATTTGAAGGAGCAATTCTTGCTCACAGCCACAGGACCAAGGTGCCAGCAGAACCCCAAGGACTAAAGCTAGAGCAGGAATTCAGACAAGTCACAGCCCACATGATTTCCCCTCATGTTTCTGTCAATGGCTCAGCTCTGTGCTAAGAGCCCACCTCAATGTGCCTGTCGGGTGACTGTGTCATACCTGGCCTAAATGAGAGATATCTGCCCAGATTTGAGTCCAGCCTAAACCTGTGCTTCAGTATCTACCAAGTGGAGGATTTAGATCTGAAATGGAGAAGACTGCTCAGGCTTCCCAGCATTTGAACAAACCCTAAACCCGGGCACATCTTCACCCACGTGTGTTTTATTGAGAAGAGACGAACTATTGACTATCCCTCCACAGGGCAAAGTGACTACTGTGGCAAACACATCTAGAAGGACTTGTAGTGACCATTTGGAGTCATTAAAGGGGATATATGAGTGATCTGTCTGGTAAAGGAAGAGATTACAGCAACATGCAGCTAATTAATATACAGGAGGTCCCATCTACTGAACTACTGACTGAGCTGGTGCTTTTAATTAGAGCGAGTTGCTGTGCTGCAGGGCTGCTTTCCAACCCCTCACCCAGGACAGAGATTAGCAGTAGTTTTATGCTAATTTATGTTGGCTGAAAAGCTGGTGATTTTAGGAGACATTTAGATTTCAGGGAGGAACTACTTATTAATATTCATCTCAGCTCCTATAAATACATTTCTAATCCACTGCAGGATTTAGAAGGCTGTGGATGGCAGCTGTGTCACTGCACACATTGGATTTGTTGCAGAGCAGGGGTCGTGTTGGGTCAGGGGCTGTTGGAGCAGAGCTGTGACAGGGTGGGTACAGCTCACAGCTGTGGCATGAGGTAGGTGGCATTTCTGTGTTTCTGCCACTGTGACAGGAGCTGAACAAGTCCCAGGACGAGCACACACAATCTCTTGGGCTTTTCCTAATTCTAGCTTCTCAAACTAACTTCAAGTTACAGAGGAGGTAGAGCTCATCTTTATCTTATGATTCTTCAGGGGGTCTCTGAGCCTCTCCTTTGCATAATAATTGTTCTCTGTCATGCATTTCCCAAACATCTTCGTACATCCCTTTGCCCCAAAGGAATGGAGAGGTTGAACCCAAATTATACTTGCTAATATGAAGCAATCACTCATCACACTTTCAACTTTGCTACTCCTCACCTAAACTCCTCTCTCCAGTTTAGCCACAATCCAGCTGGTTATGGACATCCCAGGAAGTGGCACCATTTTCCAGGCTCTGCACACACATCCCCACGCACTCAGCTTTCCCCATGCTTCCATTTACTTTCTCATCAATAAGAACTGGTTCCAGGGTAATATTTTTGCTGTGGCCAGCCCATATTGGTTTCAGCCACAGCAGGACAAAAGTATTCATTGATTTTGGCTACCCTACTGTAGAATCTCTGGTGCTGCGAAGTCTCCAGAGGGTACAATAGGGTCCATAAGCAAAATCACAAGGTACAAGACCTAAAGCCCTAAATCCACATTTCTAGAGCACAGAAACACAATGTGAGTGGAGCAGTACCATTCCAAACAAACAGCNTCCTCTCTCCAGTTTAGCCACAATCCAGCTGGTTATGGACATCCCAGGAAGTGGCACCATTTTCCAGGCTCTGCACACACATCCCCACGCACTCAGCTTTCCCCATGCTTCCATTTACTTTCTCATCAATAAGAACTGGTTCCAGGGTAATATTTTTGCTGTGGCCAGCCCATATTGGTTTCAGCCACAGCAGGACAAAAGTATTCATTGGTTTTGGCTGCCCTGCTGTAGAATCTCTGGTGCTGTGAAGTCTCCAGAGGGTACAATGGGATCCATAAGCAAAATCACAACGTACAAGACCTAAAGCCCTAAATCCACATTTCTAGAGCACAGAAACACAATGTGAATGGAGCAGTACCATTCCAAACAAACACCATCAAGCAAAAGAAGCTGGGAGAGGTTGCATCACACCAGCTGGCAAAAGAGCTTTTGGTTCCTTTATGTTTGCCACACCAGCTGGAAAAATCCACAAACCATGGGGTGGATGAAACCAAGAATAACCAGCCCTGAAGTGACAGTCATCACCAGACCAACAGCTGCAAGGAGGAGAGGTGCTACTACACCTTTGTCAGAAATCAGCCTGCTCCACGCCTCAGCCCGGAAGGCCCGGAGCAGATTCAGATGATGCTAAACAAAGATGCCTCAGGAGGTCCTTCAGGAGGGACGCAGGCAGCAACTCCTCCTCTGTGACCATTCCCTGAAGCGAAGAGTGTTGGGTTTGTGTCTGGAATAAGGAGCCTGTCCCTGAGCCCCTGGCAGAAGCAGCAAGTGGCAGCCATCTGGAGTGTGAGGTGGCCCCGTGCCAGCATCGCTCCGGTGCCGGGGAGGGCTCAGAGCAGGGAGCACATGCACAGCCTGGAGAGAAGGGAGAGCAAGGGAAGGAGCAAACTGAGGGAGAACTACTCTTAAAGAGCCTGGAATTGATGTTTCACTAAGAGCAAGCACCATTGGAAACTGTAGGAAATATTATTTCCAATCTGTTTGCTCATATGAAGACAGGGAAAGGAGAGTTAACCTGGGAGCAACATTAGAGGGGAAAAAAATTAGAAAAACAGTCATTCAGGGAAGTTCTTAACCCCACTGCACTGAGTTAGGAAATCTCCCAGCAGTGAAAATACCAGATGTGAACAACAAAATGACAGCAGGGACATCACAAGACACAGTTCTCTGCCACGGTTGCAGAAACAAAAATTGCTTCACTTGCTAAGGGAATCCAGAGTCTGTAAAGTTTAGCACACAGACTTCTATAGAACTGCCTGGCATCTTTGGCACAAGTCATCACAGGCTTCCTTTGCCTTATTCTGATACTACAGCACAAAAAGCACTCAAATGAAACCAGGCCTTTTGCACAGTCCAAAGCACATTTTTCCTTTTCAGGTTAAAAATCCAGTACTATGGTGTTATTCAGTCAAAGGTTGGACTTGATGAACGTAAAGATCTTTTCCAACTACAATGATTCTTAAACAAAGGCCAGGTCTGACCAGAGTACTTTAAATAAAAAGGATGATTTCCTTGTTCTTTTCCTAGTGCTTGCTGATACTGGTAAGTTGTGGTGGAGAAATTGTAGCACTTCAGAAGTTTGTAAACTTTGTAGTACCCTGCTGTACAAGGTGCTTTTTTTTCTCTTCAGTCATTATGAGCTCCTAAAGACTGAGCCCTTTATGTTGCAAGGGGTTACAGGCAAAATCTGAACAGAGAAGCCAGGAAAGCTGGGTTTGCCTTCTGTTGGTGTGAGGATATCCATCAGCCTCTGGTACTCTCCTCTTCAAAAGTCAAGGCTTCTAATGGATGCTTCCCCCATTTCTCCTTCCTGATTCCCTCAGGCTCCCTAAGGAGAATTGTTCCAGTGTTGAAGCCACACGTGAGGGTCATGCCTGCAGAGAGCTAATGCAGCAGTGCTGTGCTGCAGAGATGGGGTCCCTTGCTCTGGGAGCACGGGACAACAAAGCCTCCCCTGTAAATGATAGGCAAGCTGGATTTTTAGGTCAAACATGACAAAGGGTTTTGCCTTTTCCCCCAAATTAAAATGTGCTGGTTTTGGCTGGTTCTAGAGGGAAATGTATCACCAGATGATCAGGAGGCCAGCAGCTAACACTGATTTAGCCAGCCACAAACCAGAAGCTAGATCAGATCAGGGTTCATCTGGTTTTGTTGGTCAGGGACAAAGCCTGACAGCTGCTTCTGCAAATTCTGAGCAGTAAGCTGCTGCAAATTCTGAGCAGTAAGGCTGAGGCAGCAGCTCATCCTTGGGCTGTTTGCCAGCCCCAGCTGGGTGTGGTGCCCATGCTGTAAAGTTCTGGCAGTGCTGATAATGCAGCAGGAGACCCTTTTAGGTCAGCTACAGCTTTTGGGGTCTTGATTTTCAGTTGCCCCTTTCTTCTGGAGTCCCAGTAAACCTGCACTGTGAGCTACAAGCAGTTTCCTCTCTCAGCCCATTCCCTGCTTGGCTCTTGTTCTCCACCCTCCTCTCACTGACGTCCTCAGCCACTTCTGCCATTACTTGCATCTCCTGGGTTTTAACTGGTTGTCCATTACTTATGAAACAAATTAATTACAGAGAGGGTTGTTTTTACCTCTGCAGTCCCAGAGAGGTTTGGGGATTCGTGGCTGGGGAATGCAGTTTGATACCACCTGTCCTGGGGGAAGGATGTAGAGCCAAGGACCATCACACCCCTCTGATTTCTAATGGAAAAAATGTTCAAGCTTCATCCAGAGACAGCAACAACAGAAAGCATATCCATGGGGTTTTTTTCAGGTGGAACCTTCCCTGCAGGTGCTGCACCCCTCTGGAGCAGCTGGACTGGGATGCAATGGGAAAAAGTGTCTGCTGGCACTTAGGGAGCAGCTCTTCCAGCTACCAGGGAAAAGGCTGTGCTCTCCAGGCCAAACCTGGATGCTGCTCTTTTTCAAAAAAGTATTTGTCAAAAAGTCTGTGATCTCCAGACCAAACCTGGATGCCTCTCTTCTTCTCCAAACAGGCATTTATCAAAACTTCATCCAGTTCTCTCAGAAGCACACCATAAAGAAAAGGAAGCATAGCTGAATGATGAGAAAAAAAGAGTAAGAAATCATAAATTAATCTCTCCCTCTCCTCTAAGTCAGGGTCTCCAGGAACTCTCCAGTGAAAAGCACCTCTTTGGTTTCCCTGTGCTGGGAAGAAAGCCATGCTTTGCTGGTATCAGCCATCTAATTAGGAAAGGGGTTGTGTGAGTGAGCAGGTAGCTGAGGAGCAGATCTTTTGTGAGCAGAGCTAATTTCGTTTGTGCAAAGAGAAATGTGTGGCTTAGGCTGAATTATCAAATTAATTATACCAACAGATCATTTGCCTTCACAGTGATTTAATTATCAAAGATTTTGCAAATGAAGGTAGGGGGGAACCAGATGAGGGACAGAGCATTTCCTGAGGGAAATGTCAGCTTGCCAGCTGCATCCCTCACCTGGCTATGTCAGGCCAAGGTTATTAAGGGAAGGTGACATGGTGCAATCATTTGTGATGGAATTCTTCTGTACATCTGCACTGCCTTCAGCTGTAGCTCTTTCCAGCAGACAAGCATGTTCCCTGTGCAAGGAACTCACCCTCTTTCTCAGATGAATTATCCCAAGCATCTCAGACACTTCAACATTTCTTGTCAGGCTCATAAAACAAATCTTACCTCAGCTGGTAATGAACCTGATGTGCTGTGACAGCCACAAGCAGGGCAACAAAGAGAATCCTCACATGTCAGCAGATCTGAGCAAGACCTCAATCTCCCACCACCAGAAAGAACAGGATGTGTCTCTGAAAGTGACAGTCATGATTTCCTCACATAGGAACGTGTAAATGCAGAGACTGATGTGCCAGGCTCTATTAACACAGGATTCCTTTGAAAAGAGTTATTCTTTTGTTGACCTTGTCTTGGATTCCTTTGAAAAGAGTTATTCTTTTGTAGACCTTGTCTTACCATCAGGTCTGATATTGTGCTTTCCTGGGACAATGAGCAGGAAAGAATTCCAGATTGTCTTATTTTATTTTAAAAAGTGGTTTCCTGCCTACAGGAAATATTTGATGGGAAAAGGTAGCTTCTATACCACAGGTCATGCACTGCAAACTATCTGTGTATTTTACACAACATGAAGGTACCTTGTCAAATTATAGGCACCAAAAATGAAATATCTCAAAATGTAAAAGGGCAAGAGGCATTTTATGAGTAGGAAAAAGTAGTGGTACTTCTTCTTGAAAGAAGAGCAGCTGGTTCAGGAAGATTCAGAGATTTAAATTCCCTTCAGAGGACATATTTCAATCAGCAGAGTTGATTACACCGCAGGGTGTTGTAAAGTTCTTCTTCAGTGACTGATCTTTACTGATCCCCAGTGGAATTTAAGCTGCACTCTCACAGTTACCTGTATGATTAATTCAACTGTTTGCATTAAACCAGGCAGGGCACTTCTGCACTCTGGTGGGGTCCACACATAGAAATTTCTACAGAGTGGTGTGAAAATCCCATAGCTGATGACTCTGAGTCTCCAAGCTCCTGGCTGTGTAGATTTCCTCATTCTAAAGCAGTGTCCCCTCAGAGGTCTATTCTCTTACATTCTCATCCCATGTTAATGCATATATTTATTCCCAGGATAATCTTTGCAGGATTGACCTCTGCTGAGAGCCCCAGAACATCACACACAGGCTCCTGTTACAGCTTAAGAAAGACACCAGCAGTTCAGCACATTATTCCTGCACTTGCCACACTTTCTCCTTATTATTTTGAGCCTGCCTTCAGAAGCAGAGCTGAAGAAGGAAGAAATGTTGATAATAAATTGTATGCAGTAGCAAATAATGTGCCTTGTCCTCCCTGTAGCACAGGACTAAAATCTTTGGAAATAGGAACAGGGATTTTGCTGGAATTAGTGGGTAAGACAGAAAGCTCCTCTCCTTTCCAGAGATGGAAATGGAATATTTGAAAGCTTTAGAGAGAACAGCACTAGCACTGAATAGACACTGACACAAACTTCATATTTCCTAAAGCCATTGCCACAGAAGGGTGGAATGCCTTTACAATTCCAGTGGAAGTCTCGGGAGAGTGGACCTGGCTCAGGGTGTTTAAATGTCCCTTAATCTGGGTACATGGGACTGCTGTTCAAACATCATTAGGGACAAAAGCCCATCTGGCATCTGCACCCTGTCTCTTTCCAGTGTCCTCCCTGCAGCCAGGGACACCTCAGCTGGCCACTCCTGCCCAGCAGGGAGGACAAGAAGCCCCTCTCTTCTCTATGGAGCATCACCTGAGTCCAGCCCAAAATCCCTGGGGCAGAATGGTCAGAGTTTGGAGCTGATGGCAGGCACTGGAGAAGTGTGAGGTTTCAGAAGCTGGGACTTGCTGCAAAGTCAGTCTGGAGCAAGGATAAAACCTGCTTCCAGTGAGAATTCAGTGAGGTTGTGTGGGAACCAGGNGTGGCTTTTTGGGTTTCTTCCTTCTTCACATTCTCCATTTCTGCTGTGATGGTGGCACAGGTGATTGGTTTAGAGACAGACTGTGTAACATAGGTGATAGGTATTGGAAAGTAGTAGTAAATAATGTAAATGTAGTTTTTAGTATAAAAGATAAACACCACCTCTCAGGGGGGAGAAGGCCTTCGACTGTCCTGCTGGAAGGAGCTCAATGGGTCAGAGAGAGAATGTTTTAGATAAGACTGAATAAACAACCTTGAGAGCAAGACCTGAAGAGTTTCAGCTTCTTCTTTCATCTCGGGCATGAAAAAAGGACTTTATTAGCTGGGGAGAATTTCTGCAAAAGCAGAGAACCCGACAAGGTTGTGTAGAACAAGGCAGAGTAAAAGGACCAAGTGGCCATACAGAACGATGTGGTGAATCTTTCTGGTTAGAGATCTTTGTCCAAATTGAAAACATGTCTTCGTCTATGAAAAGTGAGGCAATAAAGCAACATTTGTTGTTAATAGGCTAAAAATAAAAAGAGAGATCAGTCTTCTGTTCAAAAAAGAAGGGTTGTTCAATAAGCTTTTTGTCCAGTGTTTTCACAGAACAGTTTCTTCCCAGACAAATTGATCCTGGGGACAGAAGGGAAACGTATTCTGTGGCACATAGACTGGAAGGGGGACCAAAACTGGCTATTAATAACCAGGCACATCAGTTGAGCAGAATCACACAGGGATGTTTATTCTTTTCTCCACCAAAAATGAACAATAATTAAGTAGAACTGGCCAGTGAGCTTGTTCTGCTGCTGACCCAAGGGCAGGGGAAGAGGGAACTTGTGACTGCTATTAGACAAACAAAGGCATCAAATGGAAACATGCCCTGGCTTTACTGTAAATGTATAGGAATTGCTGCCACAGCTCAGACTGAGGCTGTCTGGGCTAACATCCTGTCTCCACTCTGGCATGAAAACAGTACAAGGTAAAAACTTGTATAAAGATGCCCCATGTGAAACAAAATGACAACTCACACACTGTGCAGTTGTTATTCACATCTTCATCCTGCCTGCCCTCCTCTTCAGCACTCGCCAGGCACCAACTGGGCTCCCCATGAATCAGAAAGGATTCCAGAATTGGTTTATGTGAATTAACTCTCTACCCATTCCCTCAGTGCAGATTAAAGTGGGATAACACTGCACAGGGCAACACATGGGCTCTGTGTCAGTAAACAGCAGATATTGAGGTACAAATGCTTTGGGGTGTTTAGGGAGCCATGGAAAGACAGAGGTCCCTGCTGTTGAGAAGGGATTAAAGAGAAATACCTGAAAGCCTTTAGTATCACAGGTAAGATAATTTTTTTTAAGATTAAACTATGATAACTCTTTTAGTACAACTGGCAGCAGCTCAGGATTCCTGTGCTGTGTTCTCCTGTACAGAACAGATGCATCTAAACAGAGGATTTCCTCAAAAATGCAGTGGAAATGGGTGGCAGAGCAGAGATGGCAGCATTTGCATCTATCACTGTTTCTCACTCTTCTGCTGTGAAGATTTCAACCATGCTTCCTCCAGGTTTAGAAAGAGTTCATCCAGTCCTGCATGGAAATGCTGATATCTGAAATGTTAGAGTGTGTGGGTGGGCAGAGCTCTCTCAGCTGCATATTCTGTAAATGAGAACGGAAAAAAGAGATTTTCTTCCCTAAGACTGGAATTAAAACAAACAAACCAAGGAAACAAAAATTGGTGTAATGGGGTCATCACAAAATTGTTTTCCTTTCACTATAAATGGTCATGATTATTATTTAATGATGGTAATTGAAGAACTGGTCCCCCCTCAATACAGGCAGAAGCCCATCTGTTAACTGTGAATCATGCAAATAATGTGGCATCAGAGGCTTCAGAGAAGGGTTTAACTGTTTTGCAGCTCATATTCCCCATGCTCTGCCACCCTGCACCCAGCTTCATGGCCTGGCTGGGAGGATTTGGTCACAATCCAGGAATCAGCTGTTCATATTCTGAAGATTTGCCTCATGGGTCCCTTGGCAGTAGTGAGTTGATCAATGCCTGAGTCCATGAGCACCGGGCTCAGACAAAAATGCCATCCTGCTTAACAGGGAACTCCAGCTTAGGGATGGATCTGCTCAGGAATTCCTGATCGATATTGTGGTCATAATGCTGCCTGGCAAGCTCAGGTGGTGCCTTTGTTTTAACATGTGTGACCTTATCTGAGACCTTCCTCACAGTCACCTGTGCTGTGAGAAGCACCTTTCAGGGAATCCCACCTAAGCATTAACCCTTCAAGCTGTTGCTGCAGGCAGAAATCTCCTGTGGGAGAAGCCCACAAGAGCCCAAGGGCTCTTTGCACACAGCTCTGGGTGGGCTGGGAGGGGCTTTGTGGTGACAACATGTCCAGTGTCTCCAAAGTGACCATGGACTGATACCAAGAACGTTGAGGGAAATGCTGTCCACAGCCAGAGCATGGAGCTGGCAGCAGGGAAATGAGCTGGGAGCACAAAATACATTTCCAGGTTCCACCCAGAATGCCCAGAGGAAAGCAGATAGCACAAACCATGCAAATGTCACACATTACACACCTCGGGTGTTGGTTTGATACTGAGGCCCATGCCAAGTGGGCATTCCTGAGGCACCGGCCCTGCCATGCAGATGGGAAGGAGAAAATTCCATGAGTGACTCAACAAACGCTGCATTGTCCTCATGGATTATTTGTCCATCGTGCAGGGACACACCTCATCTCCTGGAGAGCAGCCTGCTTTCCTGTGGCTGCTGCAAGGCCCAGGTTGTGTTTGCTGTGCAGCCATCAGTCGTGGCACGAAGCCCCAGTGAGCTCTGGGACAAGCTGGGCTGGGAGGGAGAAAAACAAGAGCCCATTTTCAGTGACTGAAGCACAGTGGCTCACTGTCATCTCTCAGGTTGTATCTTAGCAACTGGCCAGCCAAAACCAAAGGATCAGCACATCTCGAAGTTTCTCCGCACCTTCATGAAGCTCCTGGGTCTAGAATTTGTGCTGAACTCCCTTAAAAATAGGCACTGCTGCAAGAACTATCCTACTTCAGGGGAAGTAACAATGTTCCAGACTATGGGCTGGAGAACACAAGATCTGTTTAAAGTTCAACCCCTGCCTCATTTTTCAATAAATTTTTGCCAAGGCTCACATGATCCATGTGGGAGCTTGATGGAGGGTGGCTGACATGAACTGGTGGTTTGGATCCTGGTTGAATCTGCTTCCCAAATACCTCCTGCTCCAAAGGTTGTTCACAGGACCCTGTTCACTGCCAGCTGGCCCTACCTGAGCCAGCCCTCTCTGACTTGTCTCTAGCAGTGCCAGTCCCCTCTGCGAGTGATGCTAATGCCACTTTGGGGACATGCAATGCCTTCTCCACAAGCTCACTCACAAAAATGAAGCTCAGGGCTGTTCCAGACAGAATTCTGTGCAGAACAATGTAGCCCTTCACTGACAACCGTAAATCAAATTAGAAATGTTCCCAAAAATTAGCAGCAACATCAGACAACACTGAATTTCTTCAGTCATCTGTGGGAGACTAAGTATCTATAAATAAACTGAAGCATTGCCATGATGAAGTTCCAAACAAAGCCAAATTGTCAAAACAGCCCCAGAGCCTTTCAAAGCAACAAAGCTCTTTCAGTGCAAACTCCTGAGCGTTTTCAGACACTGTGCTGGACAGAAGGGGGTTCTGTGGGAATGCACAGAGGGAAAGGCACCGGGTGCTGCTGGAGCAGGGGGCACATGACCACTGTATTTGCGTAGCACTGTCGGGGGGGAGGGACCACAAATTTCTCCTTTTTCGTGAAAAAGAAATGAGGCAGAGAGAAGTCAGTCGGTTTGGTTGGGGCCTAAGCAAGGAACAAGCCTGAGGCAATTGTCTTTGCTCTCAGAGTTGCCACCCCTTGGACTGTGGTGTTTCTCCCTCAAAGCTGGTGGCAGCTGGACCCATTTCACACAAATCTGAATATTTATCATATTTTAAATTCCATCCATTAGAGTCCCCTGATTCATATCTACCAAAACATATATTTTTCTGTATTCTACAAGCCTGTTTGTGGTATAGATTAAAACATATTAAACCAAAACATACTTATAACAGATCCCAGTCTGCCAAGACAAACAGCTACCCTTTGCTTCAGCATCTCTCCATTCACTGCAGCTGCACGGCAAGGAATTTTTAAAAACCCAAAATGCACATTTATTGTAGGATTCAAGAGTTAGGGTAACACAAGAATCCCTATAGGAACACACAGATTATACTCACTAACAATTATCCAGAGATCTCGTTTGCTTCTTAAATCCAAGTTTCACTCTAAGACTGATGGGAATCATTATGAGAAAGATGTGTAAAATGACCTGATTAAAACCTTGAGACACAGGCCAAATAGTGCAAAGGGAAAAGTCCAGCTAGCTCCCTGGGGGTTTGCCCCCAAATTCCCAAAGGCTGTTTAAAAATACACATTCAGTGGGGTCATATCTCTGAGTATCTCCAAGGGAATTTGTATACCTTCATTCTTTGTAAGACAAATTTGTCACTGATTGTCCCAAAAATTTACATACTTCTCCACAATTTGGGAATTCAGCAATCATTCAGTCAAGTATTCATCAGCCTCAGCTGGTATAAATTGTGGCAGTATTTAAAATTCATCTGTCATTATTACACCCTGCTACAAAGCAAACAAGTAATCCAAGTGCACCCACCCAGCAAGCAGCAGCTTGGTCCTACAAAAGGGAGAGATAATTTACTGCAAAATCAACAAAGGGGAGAAAAAAGCTGCACAAAGAAGCTGGATGGCATGGACAGGGAGAGAGCTTTCCATTTCAGCACTGCTCATTAGCATTATATAGCAAGCAAGGATGCAAGGTTTCAACATATCTGTCGCTTCTGGGTCTCATAAATTCAACCAGCAACATAATTCCTGCTTAAACAGAGCTCTCACTTGTTTCTTCTTAAATACAAGGATGTGTACCAAGGGTCTGGAAGTGCTGTCAGGTGGTTTGTTGGTAAAGCAGAAATTGTAGAATTCCAGGGGAAAAATACACAGTCTTCCTTCTGCTTTCTCAATGTACTTTCATTCCAATGTGCCTAGCAGAGAATGGTGGCATAGATTGCAATATTGAGGACAGCACCTGATATTGCAACAAAAGAAATATGAAATAAAATTAGCAGTCAAAGCCACCTTTTATGTATTGGTTTGCAGAGAGGTCATCCCTGCACAGAAGCATGGAGGAATTGGGGTTTCTTTTAAGAGACTATGTTTTATTTATCTAAAGAGTGCTGCATTGTAATAATACACCGTGCTTGTGAACTCCAGAGACTGAAGAGCCTTTAGAGAGATGGATTTCTAATGCATCCCAGGAGGATGAAAGAGCTGTGCAGCTCTGGCTTTCATTACCCTTTGGCCCTCCTGCTCAGGCTGTGGCCATGGGGGAGCAGAGAGGGAAAGCTATTCTAGGAGACAGTTTGGAGATTAAATGTCTCTATTTTGTCACACAGAAAGCTGCAGAGAGAGAGAATTAACTCATCTTTCCCAAATCCCTGTGTGGGACCTACTTTTCAGAGGGGAAGCTTTCTTCCAGTGCCCCAAACACAGGCCATGAAAGACAATCTGGGAACCTCCACAAGCCCAGAGGTCAGTGTGGGGCTGTGGGTCAGGTTCACCCCATGAAGGTGCTCCAGTCCTTGCTGGGGAGCACAGACACAGGCACATGAAATCCAGCTGCACACAGCTGCACAAGCTCAGAGCTGCAAACTGCAGCCTCTCCATCTCGTGGGCTGTCACCTCCTCTGCTGGCGACACCTTGGGGACAGCTGCAATGCATCCCAACCTGGCATCTGTCACAAAACATCCCTGCTCCATCAGCCTGGGAGGGTGAAGAAATGCAGGTCAAAAGGTGGGGCAGTCAGAGGGATCCGCGTGGTTTGGGTTCTCACCCAACTTTGGCTCCTTCTGCCTCATTTCTGTGGCATCTGTAAATTTGTGCTTCACGCATTCATAAATTGGTAACAATCATTTTTGTCCACAACACTGCAGAGTTGGGGTTATGTTTGTCCTTGCAGTTTCAAACTACTCGGGAGAGGCAGGACCTGCAAACTCAACACAGCCCTTCCCAAACCACCAAAGAGTGGGCACAGGGACAAAAATGCCCCAAAAGCTCCACTGCCAAAGAGCAAAGCTTCAGGATGATCCTGACGGTCTCAGCTGAAGGGTGGCATTGTCCGTGCTCCAGACAGGAACCTAGCTGGGACCTCTCACTGGCTTTGTCTCCAGGAGGCACAAACGAAAAAAAAACCCCTTTGCATCCTCCAGAAAATGAGAGGAACTCCTAAGCTGCCCTCCAGGCTCACGTCTCACTCCTCAATCAGCAGGCAGCGCAGCCTTGCAAGCACGAAAGAGTTAAGCCGAGCCTCGCACAAACTTTGCAGCGAGCTGAGCTCAGAGCCTCCCTCCCTTCCCTCGGAGCCGGGAGCTCGGCTCATCCCCTGCCTGTTGCCTGTGCTGCCGAGGGAGGGGTCTGGCTGCCTCCATCCCACAGAGCAGCTCAGCAGAGATCGCTCCTCGCCCTCCTCCCCTGCGAAAGGAGCCGATGCTGCTCTGGTGACATCCCAGGATCAGGAGCTAGAGCCATCCCTGCCAAGGAGACCAATAGCACAGCGGAAAAGTGCACTTGGCTGAAAGGACACTGTCCTGGCTCCGGCGATAAGGCAGCAAATCCTCTCTGCACAGATCCCACCACATCACCTGGGAGGAAATGTTCCCAGGGAAATCTCCAGCAAGCTCGTGGTCTGAAGCAGGGACTCTGGTGCCTCATCCCGACACTGCTGCCTGCTCTGAAAGGTAACTGCGCTTTATTCTCTTCTCTCCCTATGCACCACCACGGCCAGCACTCTCACACATGTTCAGCATGAGAACAAAATATCCTCTCTGCCACTAAAAGGGGAGTCACCACCACCTCCCTGCCTCTCTTCTCCCCATCAGACCATCGCTGGATCTGAGGGAGAAAATGCAAGCCGTGGATGGAATTGTTTTGATGATTTCTTTGCTTTTCTTCAGTGCTGATATTTTTCTGTAAAGGTGACCTAGGACAGAACACACCTGGTGCTGTGTGTTCAGCCCCACACCACCCTGTACTTGCCAGCCAGTTGGGTGCACTTGAAGAAGCTACACAAGTAATGGTTCTATTTTGTCCCACTTACCTGTTTGTAAGAGTCAGTGAGAGGAGAGGCAAAGGGGAACACAGGAAAGTTGCCTGCACTTTCAGAGATGCTGTGCTGGCAAGTGGTGCTCACACGGAACACGGGAGCAGAAGGAGGCAGGTGGGCAAGACAAAAATATTTAATATAGCTGCAGGATCAATTCATACTGCCTGTGTGCACTCTTTGTGGAAAAATTTTTCTGCTCGCCCGTGACCTCCAAATGTGCAGAGTAGAGCAACGGAGGCTTTGTAAACCCTCCCCAGACCTGGAGCTCCCCACGCCCTGATAGCTGCAGTGGGAGGCTGGTAATGTCAGTGCCCATGAAGTTTTGGCTGATGAATTTCCTGGCTCAGCAACACACTCTGGGAAAAAAAACCCATCTCCTGTTGTTCTATTTTCATTACAGATTTTTATTAAATGAAATGTGTTGGGTTTGGGTTTGTTTTTTTTAAATCCCTGATTAAAAAAAGCCACAAACTGATAAAAAAACCCAAGTGTCTGCTTGGAATCAATTTGCACCCACTGAGAATCAGTGATCACTCAGAATTGGAGCATTGTTCAGCCAGAGAATGACTAGATCTTGGAAACTGAGATGACAGGGAATGTTCCTGTGTCCATGAACTTGAGTGCTCCTCATGGTAACCAGTGAGGTTCTGCCTCCTCTAATCTGAGTCATACACAGTTATAATCTGACCTGCTTTACACACAGAATTATTGTGTACCACTTCTTTTCACATTGTGTTGGTCTCTACAGTCAGTCAGCTTCTAATCCTTAAAGGGGAGTTTACAAAATCTAAATCTACTGGTATCCAAAGAGATATGCTCAATGGGATAATTGGTAGATAGAAAAGCAAAAATCTTTGGGGTTGCCTGGAGCTATTGAATTATTTCTGGCTCATTTCTGGAGAAGATGCAGTTAGTGTTGCAGCTTTCAATAGTCTTAATAGTTGATTGCTCCTGACAAATCTATAGTTGAGCCTAAAAAAACCCCAAATAGTGCCAGCTCCCCATTGCTAATACTTCTTACTATTAATCTGCTCCTTTTATCAATAAACACCCAGCTGAGCTTTACTAATTCAACATCTTGGTTTGTAGTTAATTATTGAACTTGAGACTAATGTCCTTAGCATTCTGCAGTCTAATTTTATGAAGGATATAAAGCCATTAGGCTTTCTGCTTGTTAAGGAGAGAAATCAGCTCTGTTTTTTTCTCTCAGTAACAGAGCAGATGGGATGGGCAAAGACATTGCTCTGTACTTCAACTCACACAAGTGTCAGATTCCAGACTGGTTACACTTCATTATCAGCAGAGAAATCATATTGTAAGAGCAGAATTTAATACTGTTACCTTCACACCCTCTATTTCCCACCTGCTGTGTAACATGAGAATATTCTTCACAGGGGAAGAATTTCCATTTATAGATTCAAAGTGTGAAAATCACAGCTATTGCCCTGTAATTGAGAGCAAAAGAGCTTGGCTGCCCTGCCCATACCTCTGCATCAGCTCCAAACCCTCTGCCAGGATAACTGGCTCCAGAGGGGTTGGGTCAGCCCCTGGAAAAACACTGAGCCTCCCACAGCCTCCTACACACAGCACAGCTCAGAGCCCACTGCCCACACAGAAGTCAAACTCCCAGGTCAATTTTTCAATCAGCAATTTGGGCCAGTTTATTACTGAGCAGGATCTGGTCCAGTATTCCCTAAACTGGACAGCTGTTATCTCAAATGCTTTGGTACTAAAGAAGGAGCTGGGAGGCAAAGGGTACTCAGGCCCCCACGTCCCTTCTCCAAAAACTCAGCAAATCAGAGGTTTCCTCATCACATGAGCCATAGCAGCTCCTATAGTGAAAGTCTGAGTCCCATGAAAGTCAAAATGTTTTGCAGCAATATGTCATTTAGGTGAAATGTCACATGTCAGAGCTTTTATCATATCGACCTAATGATTCATTTATTCTGATTATCATAGTATATTACCATGTTAATATTACTCTATTTACATCTCCTCTAGGTTTATAGGCAGTGGACATTATAAATGATTGCATCAGTTTGCTCAGTGCTTTCACTGTTATTTCATAGCAAACCAAAATTCTGGTCTTATCAGAGCAGAATATGATGCTTTTGAATGCACCATTCACAGTGAAAGTTCAGCATTTTCATTTTCTGTTTCCAGCTGGAAGAACTGAAACTGATAAAACATTAAGATTCCCCCAATTTCTGTAAGTTCTGCTGCCAGGAGGTGAGAGAAGTGTCACATCCTGAAGCAGAGTTGCTTTAGGGGGACAGGTGGGGCTCTGGACAGCTGCCAGGCACATCCAGCCTCAGCAAAAGAGGGTGCTGATGCACAAAAAATGAGACACATGGTGAAAAACACTGATTGGGTTCTCCCCTTCCTCTCTGACATCTGATTCCACAGTCTGTGGGGCCTTCCTGTACCCTTAAGTAATGTGTTACCAGGGAGGACGTGAACAATTAGATTTGCACGGTGTTTTTCTGCAGTTAAATACTCAGTGCTTCTTCTCCTCTCCAAGTGTCTCACAGGAGCATGACAGGGGTTTTCTTATCTGTTTGCTCTAAAGATACCACACCCAGACTAGGCTATTTTGGTACCTGGTGTCATTTCTCTCTCTCACTTTTTTCCCTTTAGAGAGCTGACTTTTTGACTGTTCCTAATGAGAAACTCAGAACTCCAAACCCCTTAAGCCTGAATTAGGAGAGAAGAGATCCCCTAAACGGTTGGCAAAGCAGAAAACAACCTTCCCCAGCTCACCCAAGGATAAAGCACCTGCTGTGGGAGAGAAGAGCTGGCAGAAAGCTGATTGCTCAGTCTGTCTGGAAAAACAACACTTGCAAAGAACCAAAGCTGTGCAAACCTTCGCAGCTCAACTTGAGAGGACCAAAGCTTTTCACCATCCAAAGGAGGTGACCTACCAAAAGCAGGCCCAAAGTATTTTTAGGATGAAATAAAAGCCAGAAGGAAGTGTGAAGCACAAGTGTGATGCTCGTTGTCATTATGACAGCAACGTGCAAAATGGTTTGTGAAGGCCTGTCCCTCGCAGTTCGCTCAAGTGTGTGAGCAGCAGCCTTGACACCGAGAGGATGGAGCATCTCCTGCTGAAGCCATCATGCCATCTGTGCTAAGTTTCCTCTCCTGACCTCCTTTGTGAGTCTGGTGAGGGGAGACAGGAGATCTGGAGGTAAATACGGAAAATGGACCAAAGCTGACAGAGAGCAATGACTGAGATTTATTTCAAGTTCCGCGGAAACCTGACCGGCCGTGTCCACCTTCCAACTCTGGCTACTGAAGTGGACACAACAGCAGACAAATATTCCGGCCTCTATGTGTACGTGGGATTGTTCCTAACCCTCCTGGCTCTCCTTCTGATCCTGCTTTTCTCCATGCTCCTGCGCCTGAAGCACGTTGTGTCCCCCATCACCTCCCCAGAGAGCACTGAGAACGTGCAGCAGTTCACAGACGTGGAGATGCACAGCAGGATCCCCAGCACTTAGGGAGCCCCCAGCAGAGAGGGCTCCATGCTTGGGAAAGGTGTTTTGTTCAGCCAAAGGTGGTGGAAAGAAGCTCTGGCTGCCTCCTGAGCCCCAGGACTTCTTTCAGAACCCTCAGCAGCATCTGGAGAGTGTCACTGGCCGTTGGCACCACAGGCAGCAGCCTCCCTAAAATTGACATTACAGAAACCTGCTGCTGTCAGGGCAGGCTCACACCCCTCTGAAAACCTTGCAGAAAATGGGAAAAGCCACATTAATGACAGCCAAAAACCCAGGGAAACAGAGCAGAATATGTCCTGGAGCCTGACGTCTCTCTCTGAATCAACAAAGCTTAAGTGGTGTAAGTGGGAAGAGCCCATGGGGCACACACAGAAATTGTCAGTGGCTTGAAAATTCTCAGGCATTTCTCCTATTTAAGAAGAAAAACATTAAATTGTTCTCTTTTTTCACTAGAATGGCAATTAAACAATGGAGTTTAATACTCCAAATGTTTCATCACTTGCTGGAATTACATCTCTCTGACATTAGAACCCATTTAGTGAAAAATTGCATGCCAGATATCAAAGAGACATAACTTTAAAGGGGAAAGAGAATAAACCCAAAATTTAAGTAAGGTTTAAAACAAAAAGAAGCAGTAGCAGCAGCAGGAAATAAGATTAAAAAAACTTAAAAGACACTCTACCTCTTCCTTTGTCCTCCTTTACATTAACTAAGCTGAATACAAACATTTTATGCCTTTTAGGCTCCCCAGTATCACTCAGTAATTAAAATGCAGTGCAAGTTTTGGGAGCCCAACTGACATTGCTCTCCTAGCAGACTCAAGTTCATAATAACATGTTCTCTCATATCCATAATGGGTTTTCTTCCTCAAAAGACAGACAAGTTCTTCCAAAGTTTTTCCATTTGTTTTCCTCCAAAGAAAGCTGAGGAAATGCCTGGGCCTGGCACTGCAGTAAGGAATAGTGGGAACAGCTTTGGACACAGACTAATAGGGAACATGCAGATGGAAAATAAACTCACTGAGCATTGAAAGATATGACTGGATTCAAATATCCTGATGGAGTCTCACAGGGGAAAGAAATGTTTATTTGAATTTATGGAACAACAATCTGACCTAGTCCTGTGAGTGACGTACAGAGGTAGGCTTTGCTTCTGTGGTGGAAAAGATGGAACCAAATATGGCAAATCACTCCTGGAAGAGCCACTGCCTCTCACAGAAAAACCTTCAGTGAATTGTTTCAGCCACATCTCTAAAGGGCAGGTATTTTACACAGCTTATCCACTTTATTACAGTCTAACTCTAGTTCAGCAATAAAATCTCCTAGATGTTTTCCACATGTACATACACTCTTATATGCCAATTCTGCTCTCTCCAAGGGCTTGGAAAGTGTAAAGTCCTCACAGAAACCCAGTGCAAAATTAGACAAGACACTGCCACATGGAGCTGTGATAGTAACATGAAATTTTTCTTCAAATGCTCTGTGTGCTCTTTTTTGCTTACCTTTAAAGGTCTGGGTGAGCTTTTTGGACTGGGAATATCTGGGCTTTTACAGATGGTTGGCAGAGGGACACAGAATGACAAGTAACATCCCCACTGGATACACTGGATCCATGGGCAGGACTAGCACTGCTTCTCACTGATGCATTGAGTACAAAATCATTTAAACATTGCTTCCTTATACTGAATATTTCCTTTTTACTTCATTAACCCCGATATTTGTGAATAATAGAATCCCAGAATGGTTTGGGTTAGAAAGGACCTTAAAGATCACCTTGTTCCACCCCCTGCCATGGGCAGGGACACCTTCCACTGTCCCAGGTTGCTCCAAGCTCTGTCCAACCTGCTCGGGACAGTGAACCAGAACAGTGATTGTGTGAGGGAATACAGCAAAAAATTCACTCTCAGCAGAGTCTCTCCATGCCATATTTGGCTGTGTTTCCCTGGAAAAATGTCAGGATGCAGGGTATCCTCTGTGGGGACAACACCAGGCAGGATGGTGGCTTCACACCGCATCTGAACATTGGCTCCTCCACTCTCTGTACTGCACAAGAGCCAACGTTTTGTGTGATGATCAGGATATTAATCCAAGTAAGACAGATGGCTACTGAGTTAGCTAATGGCATTTAAAATTAACAAAAATCTCTGCTGCTCAAATTGGTTTAGTATGTGTCATTCATTGAGCCATCATGAGGCAGCCTAGCCTAGGCTCAACATCTGACTCACCCTGGAAAACTTCTCCATTCAAAAGCTACAACTTACCTAGACCAGAAATATTCTAACATACTAAATCAGCAACTAAACCACATTAGCTTCCCAGCACAACTATCTGCAGAAAAGCCTTGTATCCAAGAGTCTGCAGGACAGACTCAGCTTTTATTGACATAAAATATCAGACCTACTGATTGAAAATGTCAGTATCAAATTCTGAGTGCTCTGATCTCAGCCAAAATGCCCCCTGAGGTACAGGTACAGGTCAGGACTGAGATTCTTTCCAGCACACTAAGGAATGTTAATTCAGAAGAGTGTCACAACATTTTAAAACTTATTCAGTAACTATCCTTTAAATAAATGAGTAACCTCTTTATATATCACATGTTATCTTTGGGCAGAATGAGTATTTTTATATAATACTCATATGGAAGGCAGCCCTATCTTCTCACATGAAAATGACAAATTTTCTTTTCTAAAGCTTCATTTCACATAAAGTCTCTGTCCCACTTGACACATCTACAGCTTCAGTGGCACTCAGGGTGCCTCATTTTTCTGTACAATGCCAGTATATTTTAATACCTTTCCAACTGAGAAATGGAAGAATGTCTTTCCCCTCTTTTCATTATTGTTTGCAGTGTCCCAGACTTGAGGGAAAGGAGACTGTTGGCATTTGATGGCCTGTGTTTGGTGAGTGGCCTCTAGTGGAGTCTGGCATTCTTTGGCTTTAAGAAGTGATTATTGGAATTTTTGCACAGTTTTGCTGCATCTTGGAGCACTGCAGGTCTCACAGCCGTGCCCTTCCCCTCCTGCAGACTGTTCCCACTTAGCCATCTGCTATAGAAAATGGGGGTTTTTACAAAAGTAAAGAGGCACAGTGCTCCCATTGGTGAGTCACTGACTACTCTGTATGTTCCTGACCAGCTCACAAAAAGGCTCAGCTGGTGCCACTATTCCAAACCAACTGCTGGCCACAGGGAGTGTCCGGGCAAGAAAACCCTCTACCAGTCTGTGTGAATATTACTTGAAGCAGCACAGTTTGCCCCCATCCTTACTCCCATCAGACACTGGAAAAAAAAAATGAGTATTGAGTAAATTCCTCACCTCCTCCATGCCCTGCCTGCGGGGGAAGACAGCCACCTGTTGTTCTGAAGGAGCAGAAAATGCCCGAGCATCACCGCCCCTGGTGGGTGGGGCTGTGAGGCCAGAGCGAGCCTCCTGTCACCAAAAAACCACCAAATCTGTCCCAGAGCTCCCAGGGTTCTTAGTCTGGGAGCTGTCAGGAGTGTGGTGTGACTCCCCAAACCATACAGGACTAGACTTTGAGTGATCTCACTCACGTGATTTTCGTCCACAAGAATGGATTTTCTGTATTAACAGACCCTTAAGTATCGAGCAGAAAGGGTGGATATGTAGAATATGTTCCTTCTCTGTGTCAGAATAACGATAAACATTTTCATATCCTTCCAGGGCTGCAGAGAAAAACTTGATTTTGCAAACAATATAACTCAGCAGAGGATCAACTCTGATCCTTGATCCTTCCCAAAGTACCTTTGTCGATTTTACTTGAAAAAGAAATAAAAAATGTTCAAAACCCAAAAACTGTGTGAAGTCCCCCATCCATTTAACAGCATTAATGAAAACTTAGATGTATCACTTGTCCTCACCAGGAATTTATATATCCTTACCCATCCTTACCCTGCAGTCACTGATGAGGTAACTGCTCATGAGGGAAGTGCAGACAGACAGCTCCAGCTTTAGAGCAGGCTGGAGAGCAGGAGATGTGCAGACAACTCCTCTGCTGGCAGGGAATGCCACAAGTCACCTGCTTGCCCACAGTGAGGTGAAATCGTGGAGTGATTGTATTTTTTTCCAAAGAAGTTACATCTTTGTGTTGTGCCTATGCTTCAGTTTAATTCTGGTATGGAAAGAAAATTTGTTCACAGTTTATTCATGTGCCCTGCAAAAAATGGGCAGTTGTACAATGACACTCATGACTAAAAATTCTGATGCAGATATATCTGGAAAGGGGAAATCCCAAACAATATTTTGTTGGTACATGAGCTGTAGACTCAAACGTTGACATTTTGGTAGAAAAATAAAGCTGGAGATGGTGAAGTTTGCACTGGGCTCAAAAAGAGATTCCACAGAATGTTAAGGAAAAAGGATAAATACTTGGGGAAGGTATTTTCAGTTACAGTTCCTGACACATATTTCACATTTGTTCACAAAAAGGAACTGCATGTTATGCATTCCATCTGTCAAAAACCTTACCCCATAAAGCCCTCTCAAATCTTCACCTTCCTCAGGCTTTTCCAGAAGGTTGTGAAGTTCCAGCAAGAGTAAGAGCGGTCTTCAATTCCTGGTGTTCATTCTGTGGACACAGATATCAAAATAAAGTCTAAAAAATCCACAATGATAATTTGGTTTCTTGTACACTTGCTCTCCAGAATTTGATTTATGAACATTTCCTCCTCAGTCCTTTAATTATCAAGAATAAAGTATCATCTAAGATGACTGATGTTAAGAGTGAAAAAATAAACTGGATTTGAATTTTGATGGATTGGATTTCTCAAAGGTATTTAGAATTTCTTCAGCTGAAAGCAAAAAGAATTTGTCCAGCTGTAGTCAAAGCTAAGTTGTGAAACCAGATCTGGATGCAAGAGGGAAAGGTCTGTGCAACTCATATGTAATTGATAAATAACCCGCTCCTTATACTCCCACCTGCATTTCATGGCTATGTAAACTTGTCAAACAAATGATGAATAATTCAAAAGACCTTCTCCTCCCTTCCTTCTCCTCTATATTTATTAATCAATTTTCAAAGTATAATTTGATCAAGCTAATAGCCACAGACTTCCTAATCTGACTCTCTCTGCATTAATTCTCTCTGCAGGGCCATAGTCCTACTCTCACAATACCATTTAATAAAATCAATTACAAGACAACAACAAAAAAAAAAGCACCTGAAAGCCAAATGAGAGCTCAGCAACATTCTTTGATGCTTGAAATCTGTTCTTGCCTGCAAGCAAGAAATTTATTTTACTTAAGCTGGGCTGTTGTCCTGAAGCCAGTTCCTCTTCAAGTCCTCAGACGCTGGCACCACAATAAAAAAAAAACCAACAAAACAAAACAAAAGAAAACAAACCACCAAAACAAAAAACATCCCCCATCCCTGCCAACAATGCTGAAGGGTCAAGTAGGACCTGTCTGGGATATTTCTGTGTGCCCCACATGTGTGAGCAGAGAACAAGCAGAGAAGCTCTTCCTGTACATTGCAGGGGAGATTTGGAAGCAAACTGGCCCAGTGCTACCCTTTGAACTTGGGCAAGCAAGTGCTGCACTGGGAAAGCCTTTACAGGACAGCACAGAGCCACGAGCTGGATTGGAGTGCACCACAGGCTTTGTCATCCTCCAGTTTCCCATCCTTCTTCCCATATCAGAATTCTGTCTGTGGCCCAGAACTCACAAATGGGTGTTTCCAGTTGACTCCTAACAAAAGAGCAAACCTAATTCAAACTAATTCATGCTCACAGCAGTTATCATGCAGCACTTTTTGCAATGTTACTCCACAATCTTTCGGTGATAAGGACCTGTGCAAGTTGCTGTGGCTTGACCAGCACATTATGCCCAGGAAGCTCAAATCTGGCCTGGGGTGAGGTTGCTGCAGTAGATGCAGTGGTAAATCTTTAAATCTTACAGCTTGTCACTGCACAATCAAACTGATGTGGGTTTGCTGTTGTTCACAAATCTTTCATGCTTTCACACCTTGGGAAAGCTCCAAACAGCCCTTTCAGCACTGACTGTCAGGATGGGAACACCACACCAGTTTGCACTTCATGTTGGCATCTAGAGAGGAAGAAATATGACTTCTTCTTCTTGTTTGTATCCAACAAAACAGAGGGAAGTGGGAAGCACCCTGAATGTAGGTGGTTTGGGCTGATGTTGTGCTGAATTTCCAAGCTGTTTATTGTTTCAGAGCATGACCAACACTGAGGGGATGGGTAACAGGTAACCACAGCACAGCAGTATTCTCCATATGCTTTCTGCACACTTCTCAGGAAGAAAAAAACCCCTGGGATCAGAGTGCTGAGGCAGCTTTTCCTTTGTTTGACTTCTGCTGGTAACTATCCATCAATTTATTATAGATGCATCATTGTTCTGCTGACCTGCTTCCCTCCACTCACACTGCTCAGATGAATAATTTGCTGCAAAGCAATTTGGAAAATAAATGCTGACAGACTGAGTGCATACTTAGCCTAGGTGAGATTTTGTTCCATTTCTACTTTTTCAATGAATTTTGCTGGCTTAGAATTCTTAAAAGATCCCCGAAAGGAAACTTCTGTGGAAATTCAGTGCCTTCAAGGCCCATGCTGGACAACAGCAATTACAAAGATATTAGGAAAAGTTTATCACACTTTGAGGTAATGGGATGTCTTGAAGGCCTTTCTCCAGAAAGATGCTTTCCTTATCTATGAGCAAGTCACAGTTCAGACATAAAGCTTGTAGACAACACCTTCACATTTGGTGTCACTTCTGCCACTTAGAAGCCCAGATAAGCCTTTCCATCTTATGAATACTGGTTAGTTCAGCATCCTTGCCTTTTTTTTTTTTTTTCTCTTTTTAATCCTCCTGAGGAATCTTGAGAACACAAGAATTATTCACACCTCAGGAGCAGGGGACAGAGCGGGATACTTACCATGAAAACTTTAGTTCAGAGTGTCCAGTTTATGCAGACACACAAGTACCTGTGACACAGAGAATATTCATCCAAATAAGAGGTGTACAAGGCTGAGGAAGGTCTGTATTGGATGGATGTGCCACTGTAGCTTTCTCCTGCTGTTTTACTCATGATCCAGCTGATTCCAAACACAATCCATGCAGTAAATCACAGGAATGAATCACAGCAGAGTGCCAGTGATGTTCATAGAAAGTAAAACTACACGTTGGGATACACCAGACAAAAAGAGCAGTCATTTCCCACTCCAGAGCAATGTGACCTCTCTCACAGCCTGCAGCAGACACTGAGAAACCAAAAACTGCCAAACCAAATGCAGGAGTCCAAGCTGCACTGCCAGCCTAGGACTTGGGAAGACCATGAGCCTGCTTTTTCTAGGTATGAGCTGCTTTGAAAATCTTTTTGGACAAGCAGCTCCCTCCACTGAGGTCACGTACAGCAAACACAGCTTGGCTGTGCTCAGTTTGACTCTGTGCACATTCCAGGTGCTGCTCCTTCCATTTGCCTTGGCACATCGCTGTGACAACCACTCACAGAAGAAAAAAAGGAAACTGAGAGTAAGGAATTATCTAGATAAAATCTTGGAATGTAATTTAAAGGTAAAATAAGGAGAAAACAACCAGCTCTCCCTGAACTGCTACTACGTGGTTTGAGTTCAGTGTTACTGAAGCAGGAAGATCTGAGAGTTGCAAGGTTTGGTCTAACAGAGATTTTGTCTTTCTGGGTGTATAAATTCTCTCAATGGTTTCCTTGAAGGAAAGACAAACATGACAAACTTCTCTACAGACAGGAAGCTCTGAGAGCTTTTGTCACTCCCTCAAGTGATTATATCCAGCTGTACCAGGTTTTCACTTCCCAAGGTATCATCTTTCAGCAGGGATCATCATTTGGTTTGGGTTCTTTTAGCAGACAATTCTGTAAATAAATGCGCTCTTGCTCTGGGGAAGGCTGTTTATTCTTTCTTGTAAGTGAGTCTGAAAGGTCTTTCATTCCATGTTATGAAGTATGAACATATATTGCATTCTACTGAAGGAAAATAAGAGTTTCGATTCAATTTCTCCACACAGCTGGGGAAGGCAATTTCAATATTAAACACTGCCTCTTTATTTAATACTGCTGGGTTTAAACTCATAAGAGAACATCAGGCAAAATAAAATATGTGTATGTGGAGTTTTCATCCCCGAGTGACCATAGCCGAATTTTTGTCATTCTCATCCTCTGTTGTGCCAAAGAAGCCTTGCAGCTCTTCTCTCTGCTGACTTTTTTGTCACTCAGCAGTCTTTAGAACAACCCTCAGCAGAGCTTTGCAGCTTAGTGAACCATCTCAGATCTGCAGAAATCCAATCAAATCAACGCTGGAACTTGGGCTGAAGAATAAGGCTGCGAGTGAGGAAATCTGAGTTTTCCCCTTCTTGACCACAGGCAAACCATTCTAAGATGTAACATGCCTGGTGACAGAACTACTGGTCTCATTGATTCAGAATTTCTTAGTGGTGTAGAATATGTTTTCAGCCATTTTATTCCCAAGTTTCTTTAATCCAACAATATTCCTTGAGTGTATGTCAATAAATCCATCAGCAGTCAATGGACAGTAGCATTTCATAGATCAGTCATTTTATTTAGTTCAAGCCTAGATAAAGTATGAGAGGAGTGTATACAAACTGTTACACATTCCTTCTTTGTCTTCCAGGCTAGTCCTTCATGTTTTTCTAGGGTTTTTGTTTTGTTTCTATTTTTTTTTTCTATGGCTGGCACAGGGTCTCTTTATCTATTGCAAAATTCATTATAATTGGAGTTCTTTAAGACTTTTAGCATTTCTAGGGGAAATTAGTTCTTTACAGAAGAAGGGTTTCTCATTGTGGGATTCATACCATAATTAGACAAAATGATGGGCTAAGTCCCAGTGGAAAAAATGCACTGTAATTGGTGTTCATTTTTGTTACATAAACCCATGGAGATCGTGCTGGTTCCTCCTATTGCAGCCACTTATGAAGAACAGAGTTCAATTTAAAACAAATGTATTATTATTATCTAGAGCCCACAAATATCTTCCAGACTCTCATCTGAGTCTGATATGAACCTTCTTCCTCTGAGCAAAATAAAACTTAAGATCAGTTTAAGGCATCTGCATTACCTAATCTCAGAAGCCACAGATTACAATCAGCCATGCTTTGTCTCCTGTTTTTTCAGGAATCCTTGAAGTCACAACAGAAGCTCTGGCATGGCACAAATGATGTTTGTATGTCAAAGTAAGGCACAAAGAAGAATTTCTTCCAGCCTGCACAGCACCTGGGACAAGAAAATTGCTGATGCCAACCACAGAACAAAGGTTCCAACCCCCAAGAACAGATCTTATTGAGTGCAAACAAGAAGTGGCTGGATTTTGTGGAAGATAAACCAAACCATTTAAATATTTTTATTATGTCTAACAAACCCTTAATGAGGATGGTTGTCGTTAAGAATTAACCAAATATTTGTAATTAGTTTTTAGGTGAAAAATAGCAGTCTCACAAATTTTTGCTATTACCTTGATGATTTCAGAAAACACAGGATGTTCACAATTAGGGAAAGTCACATCAACCTTAAATGTATTTTTAGAGAGGAACAAACCAGTGCTCTGTGTACATGCAACTCCTCAGCTAATTAGCACCTTGGGATACATTGTTCATAAACAGAAAACAGTAAGGGACCGCTGTATCCCAGAAGTACCTTGTGTAATACCAGTCTCAGGATCAATGAAGATTTTACCTGAATCCTCACCAAGTCACTGCCTCACAAAATAAAAAAATAAAATTCCAGGTTCAGAGAAACCAAAGGGAATGATTTTGCCTATGATGACAAAAATCTAAGGCCCTGGAGGGACATGGGACACTCCTTCAGAAGACGTTTCCTTTTGATCTTAGGCATGAATCATTTCTTTAATATCAAGCTCATTACCTTTGGAAAAATTAATGTGTTTTACTAGTTATGCCAGAAGTGTCAACATGTAAGTGTGGGTGCTGCCAGGCAATTCCTTCTCTTTGATAAGGGACAGAAAAGGAACATCATTTGCTTCCTGGCAAAGACAGTGGGTCAAGTCCAGCACGGTCTGACAGCAACCTGATGCTTTTCTACACAACAGTGGCCCAGCAGCCTGTAAGGGTCCTCAGTCCAGTTTCTGATGGCCAGCTGCCCATACCCACACTGAAATCTCAGAGCCATTACCAAAAGGATTAAACATGGAGCATGCTGCACAGTGTGAAGAATTTTTCAGCCTTAACAGTACCACCTTCCAAGCATGGCACATAAAGCTGACCTGTCTGTACATCTGCCATGCTTCACCCCACTTATAGACAGATTTAGGGCCTCAGTCTGCCATCAGCTCAATCTGTGATACACTTACAAATCAAAAACCAAAACCAAGGCCCTTCATTTGGATGGATTTAACCATGAATCACCATTTTAAGATGGCACAGTGACAAGAACAATGTCTTGTAACAGGAAATGTTGGTACACAAAGCCTCGTTTAATGAACACAAACATTCAGCAGCTGAACAGCTCTTGGTTTCAGCAGGGAGAGGGAAAGGGAAAGGGAAAGGGAAAGGGAAAGGGAAAGGGAAAGGGAAAGGGAAAGGGAAAAGCAGGATTACTGTGGATGGAAGACAGGTGGCCATGCATAAGTGCGCTAAAGGGTGAAGCAAACAGGAATAATCTGAGTTCAGAAGCTTTCTATAGAGACAAGATAATGAAAAATATTCTTGTTTTGACATTAGTGCATGCAGTAATAATGGCTCTCCCAAATGTAACATCAAGCTCTGATTTAAATCTAAACCAGTTCAGTTGTACCTGGGATGAATCTGGTCTAATATTTCCCAGCAAGTTGTAGAATGATGATTTATTTTAAACAGCTTAATGTTATCCTAGAATTATGACACAAAAAATCCTGAAAGAAGATTTACCAGTATATGTTGATGCCTAAATAAGAGGATTTATTTGTAAAGTACACATCCACACACACTCAAAACAGTTTTCCAGGTGTAAATATGACTTTAGATCCCTCTTACATGTCTCTCTGCATATATCCTTAGAACATTAAAAAATAAAAGCCACAATTTTTCATCTTTGTGAAATTCAATGCATACCATTAACCTCCTGGTTTGCCTCCGCATAAAACATTTCTAGCATCTCTGGTGATAAAAAGGCCATAAACAGGAAATGCACACAAAGATGTTTCTGGTATTGATTCTTCTCAGTACACACTGTATAACACGCACACAAAAAAACTGGTGGCCCAGAGCTGTTAAAGAATCTCCAAACTGAGCTCAGTGGTTTTGCTGAGTTTCTTGTGGCTGCTGTGATCCCTGATGCCTAATGGAAGCTAGACTGCTTGTAAATAATAAGCTATCATGTTGTTAGCACAAACAAACAGCAGAGAGGAATGAATCATGACTGTCACTGCTCTTAGCACCCCTACTGCTGTTGCAAAGCAGCAGGGGATGATGCAGAGGGCACGGCTCCTCTGAACAAGGCTGGCTGCAAACAGGCAGGCTCAGTCCATGAAACATCACTGCATTTTCAGACCTTCGGAGGATCTGCGTTGGCTGTGCCTGTCGGTCAGCTGGGAAGCAAACCTCAAATGCTTTCACCGTTTCACTTTGGTTCTGAGGGGCAGCTTGGCAATTAAAAACAGGCACTGCACATGGGAAGATGCTAATGCTGTGCAGAAAAGATGGAGCAAAACGGAGCCTGCAGGCTGGGTGCCCTCACTGCAGCGAAGGCAGGCAGCCCTCTCCTGGCACAAACACCACTGCTCACGTCTGCCCAACAACCCTTTGCTTTTCTGGCAGAATTAGAGCAGCTTTTCATTATTTGTAGGGCATATTCAGAAAGTCTACATATTTCCAAAATCCATTTACTTCATCAGTGGTGTACATTTACTTCATCAGACACTGACTTAGGTGTCTCTGAATACTTCTGGAGAACAATTCAAACTGTCTACATAAACTGCTGCTGTCTCAAGCCAGCTTCTGGAGAGCAGCAGGTAAATGGACAGAAGTGAAATTTAGTCTGAGTTTACACTGGGTTCACCTCCTTACCTATATTTATGCCGCATGGCAAGCAGAGATATTTGTATGTACTTGCATAATTGGGACTGTCTGGGAAAAGGAATTTGGTTCGCTTGGAGTTCCTTCCTAAAGATCTAAAATTGTTGGTTTACTTGAGCATAATATTCTAATTTCCTTCAAAAATGCACATCAAAAAGAATAATTGAAACACGAATTCCATCTCAGTGCTTGTAAAAATGCATGCAAGGCATCTCAGGATTTGATTATATTTGCACCAGCACAAGCTGCCCTCAGAGAACAAAGCTCAATTGATTTCAGGGAGTCTGATTTGCCTGGATGAAAATGAATTTTTAATAGATTTGGTTGTCAGAGGGATTATGCAGGAATATGAAGCGGCAGGGTGCTCACATGTGGACTGCTGTGGAGGTGTTTGCTGGCGGCCAGCAGACAGGAATGGTGGCGAGTGTTTCCCACAGACAGCAAGGAGCAGCACCAGGCTGTCACGGGCACAGGATCCCAAGGGAGCTGAGGGTCAGTTGCCAGGAGACGTCACCACACAGTCAGGACACTGGTCCTTGCAACAGACCTCAGACTCCCTCCTACCTCTGCACACTGGCCTGGTTTGCCACCGCTCTTCAAACTATTTCCTTTAACCTCCCAATAACCCAAACACTACTTAAAATTGCCAGCTTTGAGAAATTTTATTTGATATGAAGCCCATTGTCTGGTTCTTTAAGGCAAGCATTCCATTTATGACAGAAAACTAACAGAGGCCTGGAGCATCAGTAAGGATCCAGCTCCAGGGCTGGTACAAATCAGCCCAGCCACAGTCCCTGTGACAAGGACTGAAACACAGCATGTGCTGTATCCCAGCGTAGAGGTGCCCTCCTGTTTCACCTGAGAACAAAGGCCAGCAGCACCTGACCTTCATAAATGAGTACACACCCAGCTTCCTGAAGCTCAGGTCTCGATGAATCTAAATACAAAGCAAAACAGGAGTAACAAACAGATACATAGTTATAGATATCTAACAAATATTGTTTATGTGGTCAGGGCCTTAAGAGTCACTGAGTCGTTTTCTGTCTCCTCTTCAGAAACATAAGGCCTTCAAAACCATGATTCCATAATTTCAGAACTAGGGGCTTCAAGGCACACAAGCAAATGTGAAAAAATTCAGAAAAATCCATAAGAGTTGCCAGATGGTGGACACTCCTTCTGGCTAAGCCACTGCCTCCTCTTCCACTCCACATGGAGATATTTAGTCAGAAGAGTTCTTTCGTGTGCTTTGGTGTCTGTCTTCTGCCAGTCAGCCCTGAGGAGGAGGTGATCCAACATCTCCCTGTCTCCAGTCAGTCTGAGCCTTTGTGTATCTGTCAATCCAGCTGCTAAATAACAAACCCACAAAGAGGCAATCCAAAGGATGTAGAAATGGGATGAAATGTTTCAAAGCATACTATTGACATTTGCCTGACAAATGCTACTCTGTTATTTTCCCAGGCCAAGCATCTCCAAATCACAGTAATACGAAGGAATTATTCCCCAAAAGATCCTCCATCTGATTTTCAAAGCTCCCTACAGTAACAAAAATATCAACTACATTTCACCAAGAGAGTAAAAGGAAGCAAACATTTTTCCACTTCAAATTTATATAAAGCAAATCAAAAAGGGAAGTAGGACTATCTTTACTCTTTTTGTACATTTATAAACATAGAAAAAGTACTGAAATATAACATAAATTTAGTGTGGATAAGTCTAATTGCTCTCCTGTGCCTCATGTCATCCACTGCAGCATTATATCACAAGCCATATGGGGAATCAATCTGTAAACAAAATACAAGAGAAAGGAATGTCAATAACTAGCCAGCCACTGGCTTTTTTTCCTTCAAAGAAAATCAAAGTTTGTAGACTCAAACATGTTTCCTGCCTTCCTGTTAGTGTATGTTTTCTAATGATTCATTATTTGATACACTGTGGCCCATGTATTTCAGGGGTCATCAGAGTTTCATCTCCACTGCTGTGGGTCAGCCTTTACACTTCAAGAGCAAACTAAAGGCAGGATGTAGTTTTCAGAAACAAAGATGTGAGCTGACCGGTTTATTTTCATGCACTTTCTTACTCTGAATAATATAATTATAGAACTTTCTGGGCAAATTGTGCCAAGCTGAACTGAATACAAAGTGACAATGCTCAAATCTGAGCCAACCAGAAACACTTCAAATACCAGCTAAGGAGAAGAGGGGAGGGATATGTCATTCCTCTCTCAACATAAACCAGCTTGCACTCATGACACCTTCACTTTCTTGCCCAGATGTTGTCACAGGAAGAAAATATCAGAGTATAAATTATTCCCTGTAAAGAACAGATGGGAGGAAGCTCTCACAAGGACTTATCCTCCATTTCAGCCCTTTCCTAGCCAGTCCCTGGGGTCCAGGACCACATTATGTCAGACTGAGCCCCTATTTCTGGACTGTTCCTGATAATATCACACACATACAGATTAGAGAGAGACAATTGGCACTGCAAAGAGAGACTGCCCAGCCCAAGCAGGGCTAGGTTCACACAAGGTTTACCCCAAAAGCTACAGGCACTCAGCTGAGCCACAAGGTTCAGAGAATGTGCCTGCAGTTTATGACAATGAAGGGGTGAGCAGAGGTGCAATCCCCCAGTGCTTAGGACAGATTAAATCGAAGGTAGCAGAGCCCTGCCACCTCCCTTGTGCTGCCTGTGCAGCTCTGGGCTGATCTAACTGCAAACAAGCCACTGTCAGATCAGTTCTGTGAACGGGGGCACTGTGTGGTTTGTCTGTAGGAACACAGGGCAGAGGCAGCAATGAAACAAGGCACAGCACCAAGCCTGGATTACATTGCCTCTACCTGCCTTAAAACTGCACAGGATCAGCTCCAAGTACCTCATTTTGGGAGTGATCTGTAGTTCTCACAGACCACAGCATAAGCACTCATAGGAAAAATTCTACTTATGCCCTACACAACTTGTAATTAAAACAGCAGGTACAAATTAGCATGAAATTGAGTCCCTTAATGGATAATTTTCCCTTTTCTCTTCCATTTAAAATCAGCCTAACAAGCCTAGTTCAATGTGCAAGTGGAACATACCCTCCAGTGAAAACTCCAATACAAATTTAAGTCACTGCAATTTTAGATGTAAATATTTTTTTTCTAGCCCCTATACAGCATGGAGCTGGAAGTGCAAGCTGCAGTCCACACTGACTTTCAGTGACATGAAAAAAACCAACCAAACCCCCTAACATTTAATTATTCTGTCCTTTACCTGGTGGGATATGTCATCTCCGACATCTGAAAAATTTAGCATTTTCCTTTCATCCCAAGTCTTCCTTCTTGTCCAACAGCTGTCAGGACCCTGACTGCACTAATAGGTCCTAATTTCCCAGACCAGTCTCAGCTGTGGCTTTCACTCACACTCTTGCACAGGAACTTTATTTAATGTTGGGGTTTAAACAGAACCATAGAATGGTTTGGATTGGCAGGGACCTTGAAGTTAATCCAGTTTCAACCCCTTTGCCATCAGCACTGCCTTCCACTATCCCAGGTTGCTCCAAATTCCATCCAACCTGGCCTTGGACATTTCCAGGGATCCAGGGGCAGCCACAGCTTCTCTGGGCACCCTGTTCCACAGCCTCAACACCCTCACAGAGAAGAATTCTTTTTCAATATCCAGTCTAAATCTCCCCTTTTTCAGTTTAAAGCCATTCTCCTTTGTCCTGTCACTCCAGGCCCTTGTTCCCAGTTCCTCTCCAGCTCTCTTGGAGCCCCTTTAAGCACTGGAAGGGATTCTAAGGTCTCCCTGGAGCCTTCTCTTCTCCAGGCTGAACACCCTGGGCTCTCCCAGCCTGTCTTCCCAGGAGAGATGTTCCAGCCCCTGATCCTCTTTGTGGCCCTCCTCTGGACCCACCTAACCATGTCCTTCTCATGCTGGGATGACAGAGGTGACTCATAGGTGTCTTTGCTGCTGATTCTATTCCTGAAGTGCTGTTTGGGTTTCCTGGACTGACACTGTGTCCATGTCTTTGCTGGATGGTCACTGGACCTGTTACTGCCAGACCATGCCCTGTTGGTGAGGTCCTTACCTGGCTCATGCTGTGGTCAGCCTCAGCTCCCAGATTCCTTTTCCAATAAATCCAGCAAGAGCTGGATGAGGTTGGGCAGAGCCACTAAGTCCTCGTGCACTCAGGACACCAATATTGTTTTGTTCCACTGCATTTTTCCCCCAGACAGTGTCTGCTGTCAGCATTACTTGCTTTAATCAAAAAATAAGTACATTTCAGCATGGCTCATTATGCTAAATGAAAACAACAGGGGGCTAATGAGCATTGTGAACAAGGCATTAGCGTGGTAATCAGAGGTACCCTCAAGACAGCTGCATCTTTTTTCGAACACTCTGTATAGACAAGTGCATATACAGTTGTGACCTCACTGTATACACAACTGTGCATACAGTTGTGACCTCATCTGTTGAATTTCATTCAAGGAATAAATAGAATTAGTCCAACTTTGATTTATCTTTGTAGTATTGTGCACTGTGTTACACCTATATTAAGAAACAAAACTGCCAGCTCAGTTTGTGCAACTGTTCAGAGGTCATTCGTACTCTTCAGTGAACAATGCTGTATTAACATATTTAATATTCATAATTTGGGGGTAGAGGTTAAAGTGTTACTCCCCTAGTTAAGTGTTGTGGGAGGCTTAGGCCAATGTCAGTCTGTAAAGGGAAGGGGGCTCTGGCCCTGCCCAGGCAATGGCAGCTCTGAACACAGCCAGACAGGCCGTCCCTGAGTTATGTGAGTCCCCAGTGCTGAAATAACACGTGGAGTCCAACACTTTCCGAATCCCTTTCTCAAATTTATTTTCAACCGCTCCTTCTTGGAAATCTAAAAACCTGGAACAGTCTTGGCTACCCCTCTAAACGCTCCCGGACAGTGGCCTCGTTAGAGCGGCCACTATTCCTGCTGGCGCGGCACCGTGCGGGTAAAGTCCCGGAGCGCAGTGGCACTGGCAAAACGGACGGGGGGAAAATCGCGAGGAGAAGCCACGGTAGGGGACAGGGAGGGACAGGGAGGGACCGGGAGAGACCGGGAGGGACAGGGAGGGCCGGGCTGAGGGGCGGGCGGGAACACCCC
>VZTB01016844.1:1852179-1981271 GCA_013397245.1 Thryothorus ludovicianus | reverse complement strand
GGTTACAGGCTCTTCAGGAGGGACTGGCAGGGCAGGCAAGGCAGGGAGGTGATGTTGGATATTAGGAGAAGGTTCTACACCCAGAGCATGCTTGGGCCCTGGAGCAGGCTCCCTGGGGAAGTGGTCACAGCACCAATCCTCACAGAACACAAGAAATATTAGGACAATGACTCCTGGGGATGGTCCAGTGCAGGGCTGAGTATTGGACTCTGTGATCCTTGTGGGTTCCTCCCCACTCAGCATGTTCCGTGATTCTGTGATTCTGTGATTGATTCTGTGATTCTGTGAAATGAACTAATATGAGAGAACCAGGAATCTGAATCTGTTAGAAGTGATCAATTCACAATGGTCTTGTGAGACTCTATTTTAAGATATTTGTATTGCTGTCCATTTAAAGTTTAGGCCTGTGGGCTGTATTTCTGCTTCTTTGGTCAGATCTCTCTGGGAAAAGGAATTGGTCTGGCATGCAGAAGAAAGATGGATACTCTAAAACACTGTGTTTAAGGCTTGTAAGAATGTATCATTACCTTCCAATACAGTTTAGGGAACTAATTCATGGAGAACTGAAAAAATTTGCCCCACAGGTTTACTGCACATCTGGGAACAGAATTAATGTCTTATAAGGCTGGATAAAATGCCCCATTCACTACTCTAATTAGAAAATTATATTAGTTTAAGAACAATGAATGATACAGACTTGAAGATTATGAATATGTGAAATATGCACAGTCAGCATATAGCCCTGTCTCTAGAATGAAACTGAGCTTGTGAGAACTGCTGTGACTTTAAAAAATTTAATCATTGACACAATATTCTTAAACTACTTAGGAACTGGTAAAAATTTTAAAAGTTTCAAAGGAATCAGAAAAAAAGAAATTAAATTATCACTCTAATCTGTTCAATAGTTTTTACATAGACATAGAAAGTAACTATATTTTCTCTTCTGAACTTGTACTTTGAGAAGTTGCAAAATGCAAGCAAGTATATGAAAGTGTCAAAACTCCTTTGGTTTCCCTTATGGAGTTCTGAGCATGTTGGCATACCATGAAACTTGTGCAGGCATTTTGAAAAGGAGTTTATTTTACTAAAAAGTCTCTCTTGATTGTCTCATCTTCTTGTTTGACTTTTCAGTTACTTCTTTAAAGGTGCTGCACAGTTTGGGGATAGCTTTGCTCTAAAAGCATGTTTTGGTCTTTTAAAATACTTCACATCTAGAGCAGATATTTTGGAAATCTGAAATCTAGCATTTCCTAAAATATAAAACAAGGATTAGTGGGAGCAGAGATGGATGGAAAGTTGGCAGGTAAGTATCATAAGTGTTCAGGAAAATTTAAGAATTAATTTGTCCAATGTGCATTAAGTTAGATCCAAAGTAGTGGGGAATAGGAACAACTAAGAATGCTTGCAGAGAAAATAACCTGGGAAATATTGACAGAAAAAAGAAGTGTCCCTTTGTTTCCCTCTTATAACTACAGTGGCCACACTGCATGTAGATATTTCGCTTTGCTGTTGATGTTTTTTTGGTGTACAATTTGTTTGATTTAAAGACCAAAGACTTGAGCCTGTAAATACAAAGCTTCAGATTTTACCTCCTCTTAGAAGACCTGGCTATTTAATACATAGATCCAAACTCTATAAATACCTTCTAACATAAATCCTGCTTTGATTTAGCCTGTATGTATTTTCAAGCGTTGATGATAGAAATATGCTTTTTGATTAGAGGAACAAGAAAATTATTCCAATGATATTCAAACTGATCATGAGTTTTAGGAAAAAATATATAATGAATATAGAATATAGAATAATAGAAGAATGGTGCAGCACTGGATAAGGTGCCCAGAGAGATTGTGTAACTTTCATCATTAGAGAGGTTCAAAACTGGTCTTCCCATGATCCCAAGCAAGACCCAGATCTAGCTTTCAAGGTAGTCCTGCTTTAATCAAGAGGTCTCCTCTGATATTTATGTTTATGTGTTTCTGTGGCACCTGGATTTATTTTTATTTTTTAAATCTTTTAGTTTTCAAACATATCAATCTCTGATTCAGTTAAGAAGAAAACGATGGTAGAAACATTTGTGGGGTAATATTGACAGACAAATTTCCTCAGGCTTGTAAAATATAAAAATATTTTGAGATATTTCTTGAGTTTGTGGGACAGTAGCCATCATTAAATTGTCTTTTAGTTTGATGTTGAAGGATTAGGAGTTATGATATGACCAGTAAATAGTCAAACCTACCTTTGAGCTAATCTAAGATTTCCTCTGCATGCAAAGTCTTTCAGTGGGATGGTTGTGATGTCTTTGCCTTGCAGTGGTGAGCTGAGCCATAGATAGTGCTACCCCCAGCAAAAACCTGGTGATGCTGTGAATGTGAGAGCTGAATAATGAACTGGCAATGAAAACATAATAGCCCATGGCCAATGGCATGTCTCCCACAATATGTTCCTCTGCAATGGGTAAGGCTGTACATATTTCAATTTCTACTTTAAAATTTTCATTCCCTATGTTCTCATCTTTCTCCTTCTCAAAAATCTTACCCAGTAAACTCAAGTACTTCTTGAATAAGTGCATCTATATAAAGAAAATGAAGACTGAGGATCACATCACAAAAATGAACTTTTTCAAGTCAAATGGATGTAGAATTATCTATACAACCCCAATGTTTGTATCCCCACAGGCAGGAACTTCAGCAGAATCTCTTGCCAAATTGCAGCTGTGATAAAAGTTTAAATGATACTCAATTTTCACCAGCTAGCAATAAATATAGTGCAATACTGTGTGTTGACCTTGCAAAGGCATCTGATAGAACAGATTGTAGTCAGCTGTAGGGATTTGCTTCCAAGCTATAGCAAACTAGATGAGGAAAAGGCAGTGCTATAACTTATACTCCCCTCTCTAGATTTTGAACAGATTGAAAGGGAATACAGTCAGTATTCAAATACTTCTTTGTTGCCATGCATATTAAAAGCCCAGGGTAAAACTTTGCATTTTTATTCCTGCCTGTGTACATAGATAGTACTATTCTCCATCCAAATGTGCAATATGAAAACTTGTCTGCATCACACATTTTGAAATAATTGCTTTAATTTGGGTCTGTGGCTGAAAGTGAACACAAGACTAGTGTCAACTCCTAGCAGTCACTTTTCCCAACAATTTCCTTTTATCCAGCTTGACAAATAACAAAGGCTTGGTAATAGCTTTAAATTTAAAATTCATTGTCGACCAGCAGATTGAGACTTATCATATATTGGATTTCTCTATATAAATAGGCATATCCAGAAGTAAAAAGATTCCAATGACTTTCATTTGTTGTACTGACTTCATTATCAAATTTCCCACTAATCAAAATTTTCACTTTTGTCATGTCCCTGACAGCTTTACATGCTATATTTATTTATTATACACCTCTGTTTATCAAAGTTTTGTTTACAACATATCTCTTGCAGAAGAATGATACCTTGCATGCAAAAATGTAGCTGGTATTTGAGATTTTGTGAGTTTTAAGCTAAGAATTAAAGGATAAAGGAAAATTACCATTGTTTGTAAACATGAGAAAAAATGTCCATGCTTACTCTGAGAGATTATGCACAAGGATGGCAGAGGCTGTAATGCAATGTGCTCAGAAATCCCATTTGGTGAGTGGTAGAGAGCTAAAAAGCTAACAAAGGACTTGGATTGCCCACATAGAATAGATGCTGGGTTTGCAACCAAAATTTGGTACTTGATTTTTTAAATTACTTTTTGTCATTTCTAGGATTAATTGCATCTTTGGAATATTAGTTTCCTGCTTTTGTTTCTTTGAAGTCTCATCTTTTGTTCTTTTGTATGTCTTAGAATGGTCTCCCTTGGCCAGTCTCACATGTGGCTCACAGGAGAGCATTCCCTACAGTCACCAACAAAGCAAATGGGGTTTTGTGGTGTTATGGGTGATGACACAATAATAGACCCTTCATAAAAATAGTTGTTTTGACAATGGAAAGAACACAATTAAAGGAAAAGTGTTTTAAAGCAAAAAAATGTTACACAGGTTTGTCTTGTCTTGGTTTACTTAATTCCTGAATGGAATATAATTTTCCATCAGTTTTCTATACTGGCACTTGCACTGTCAAATGACAATTAGGATCCTGAAGGGAGTGAAAATAAATGAGAAACAAATGCCTTATTTCCTTCTCCCCTTTGGAAAAGTTCCTGTAAGTTCATTAAAGAGAAAAAAAGAAAAAAATTTGAATTAATGGCTTAAATAAAATTTAAATGTTTGAAACTATCTTCCTTGCTCAAATCTGGAAGTTCTAAACTTAAAAAATGATAATGCAGAAAACTAGAAAACAAGAAATGTCTGACAGGACTGACTGTTCTTTTTCAGAGTTGAAGGGTTACTCAGTTTTCTCCTCTCTCTTAGGTAAAATCTCGAGTTATAAACACAAAGAGCCTGGCGCTTGAACTGGCAGATGTCTCTAATGTCTGCAAACAAGCCCTGCTTACACAGCTTGCCAAGCCTGGGTGTTGAAAGTGAATTTGATTATGAAGATGGCAAAAAGACTTTGTGGGGGAGTTCAGGCAGCTCCTACAAGAGAAGGAAGCTGTGTGGCAGGGGATGTGACATTGGTAACTTGGGGTTTTCGTCCTGGTGCAGGAAACCAGCAAGGACATCTGCACTTCTTGGGTCATTAATGCTGATATGCTTCCAAGTCACATTTTTTAAAGAGAAACTGTATCTCTTTAGTAAGGCATCATTCTCAGAAAGGTGTTTTGGGATTTGTCCCATTGCAGAGATTCAACTCATACTGGTCACCAAGGGGTAGCCAGTCTGAGAGAAGAGCAGAAGCTTTTACTCATGCAATAGAATTTCTGTGGTGATAAATTATTTATATGATTAAATCTGAAAACAACAGCAGATGTCTCATTAATTTTATGCAGAGATGGTCAGTATGAAATTTTCGTGATTCTTGATCAGCCCTGACCATAAGCTGAGAAAGAGGGTTCTTGTGAACAGGCGTTTATGGCTACTTAGAGTAGATTCCTCAGGCAATTTTAGCAACTGGGATATCTGCAGATCTTAATGTGGGCTGGTATTGGATCTGAAATTCTTATTTTTGTATACAATTTTGTAGAACTACAGTTCCTGGAAGACTCACTATGTGGTCAGAGACTCCAAGTTTTCTACTGTAACCTGATGCGGCTGTAGCCTAAAATATGGTATAATAATTTCAGCTGTGGAAATTGCATTTAAAAGTTTACTTCATTTGCTTACATACTTTCAGTCACTGGTTTCCATGTGTTAATGGATTTTAATGGATTTTAGTAGCTGACTCTATATAGTTTTAATTTTCTAGTACTGCATTTTAGCTGGTAGCTGTTTAATCCTAAATTTCTCTCAGATCATGAACATGCCTCTTTCAAATTTATTCTCAGAGGCAATTTTCAAGACATTTTCTTTCTCTGTTAAGATCAGTCTGTAATGATAATTTTTTTTTTTTATTCTTTAAGGCATCTCAGATACATCATAATCTAAGACAAGAGAAATTTCCTTTCTTTTTCTAGCCTTTCCTCTTGTTCGGTATAGCCGCTGATCAAACAGAAATTTGAAGAAGCCCTTATTTGCAACAAACTCTTTGGCTTTGTAGTGCTTCTCTTTTGTTTTTCGACTTTATGCCATCCTTTTCTGATCATTCTAGAGGCTGTAAAACCATAGCAAACAAATTACAGTTTATAATGCATGATAATTTCTCTTGCATGATAATTATGTTTTACGAACAAGCAAAGCAATAGGTTGATCTGCTGCAGAGGAGACGCTAGTGAAAATCCAAGAGTGAGAAGCTCTGGATACTCCTTCATCTAACTTTTATGGTATGTGCATTCACTTAATGGGTCATTGAACTAAGAATCAGGATTTATTCCAAATCAAAAGCCACTTTATTTTCTCCAGCCATGTACAACTATTCTATAAAGCAATAGAGAAAACCTAGGAAGTGCAAAACAGGGGAAGAAACATTACTCAAGGAGTAGTGATCAGTTGCTATTTTCTAACTGTAGTTTTTCTGAGAACAACTACATTGGTACCTTTCCAGAGGCCAGTGCTGTTTTATATATTTATAACAGTTTGATTAACAGAATTAAAAACATTAACTGAATTAAAAATATGCTGTTAGAATTACATAAGATGTGGAGCTGGTAAAGGAAATTAGGGACCAGATCAGAAATGAAATTAATCAAGACAAACTGGAGGAACAGTCTCCAAAACAGGGCCCAGAGGGTGATGGTGAATGGTGTTGCCTCCAGCTGGCAGCCAGGCACTGGTGATGTCCCCCAGGGATCAGTGTTGGTCCCAGTTCCTGTTTAATGTCTTTACTGATGATCTGGATGAGGGGATTGAGTCCACCATCATCAAATCTGCAGATGACACCATGTTGGGTGTGAGTGTCAATCTGCTGGAGGGTGGGAGGGCTCTGCAGAGGGACCTGGACAGGGTGGATAGATGGGCCAATTCCAACAATATGAGGTTCAACAAGACCAAGTGCCACTTCCTGTGCTTTGGCCACAACAACCTCCTGCAGCGCTACAGGCTGGGGACAGAGTGGCTGGACAGTGACCAGGCAGAGAGGGACCTGAGGGTAGTGATTGGCAGGAGGCTGAACACGAGCCAGCAGTGTGTCTTGGTGGCCAAGAAGGCCAATGGCATTCTGGTCTGGATCGGGAACTGTGTGACCAGCAGGACCAGGGAAGACCCTGTGCCTGGAACATTGAGTGCTGTGTCCAGTTCAGGGCCCCTCAATTCAGGAAGGATGTTGGGATTCTGGTGTGTGTCCAGAGAAGGGCAAGAAGGTGAAGGATCTGGAACGTAAATCTATAATGGACCTGGGGGTGTTTAGCCTGGAGAAAAGGAGGCTCAGGGGAGCCCTATCACTCTCTACAGCACCCTAAAAGGAGGCTGTGCCCAGGTGGGGGATTGGTTTCTTGTCCCAGGCAACAGTGACAGGACAAGGAGACACAGTCTTCAGCTGCACCAGGGGAGGTTTAGGTTGGACATCAGGACAAAGCTCTTCAAAGACAGACGGGGTGATTGGGCATTGGAATGGGCTGCCCAGGGAGGTGGTGGAGTCATCGTTCCTGAAGGCATGAAGAAAAGACTCAGTGCCATGGTCTCATTGACAAGATGATGTTAGGCCATGGGCTGTGGACCAATGATCTCAAAGGTCTTTTCCAACCTAGTTTCTTCTGTGACTGTAAAATGCAACAGCTCAAGCAAAAGACATTGAACTCACATGGGGAGAACAAACTGAACAAATATAAATCACACAGCTTGGCAACAACACATCAAATCAGGCCCTTGGGGCAGAATGGGGGTAGAATAAGGGTAACAGTATACGAAGCAATACAAGGTAAAAGTACAGAACATGGTCATGTTATTGTAAACAAGGTGGACACTGTGATGTGATGTATAAGCAGAAGGGAAAACAGCTTGCTGGAACTGTAAAGAGACCTTTTTGCACTTTCCATGTTGATAAGAATATCTGGAGTAGTGTCTTCGTCTTTGGATGATGTGCCTAAAGATACAAGCCGATTCAAAGGAATGTTGCAGTGAGAACAGACTGAGGTCTAGAAAGAATGAGCTAAGATAAAAGGATGAAACAAATGGAGAAGATTAACAAGGAGAAAATAAGAGAACAAAAGACACGTCTTAGAAAATGCAGGAATATTGAAGAGGGAGAAAATTGTTCATTTTCCATGTCCAGGATGAATGGGCAAGAAGTCCTGGCCTAAACTGTAAAACTTAGTAAAATCTTTCCAATAGGAAAATAAGGCAGTCATTGGGAGAGGCAGAATGAGAATCTCTATTGCTGGAAATCTTTGCAGATGGATCAGGAGTACATCTGGCTGGATATGTACAGACTACTCTGCTGTGGAGCATAGGGTGGCCCAGACTGCCTTCTAAGTCCTTCCTTGACACAACTTCTCATGATCTTGTGGAAAGGCAGAAGCTCGAATAGATGAATAGATATGCTGTTGTGAGAAGGAAATGTGAAGTCGTTTTGAAATCAAGGACATGATTTACTCAGGTTTGCATTGTGCAGGATTTTATGCTACTTTCTTTGTAAATTGGTGCAAAATACAGCCACACAACAACTAGTACATCCCAGGAGCTTACCACTGAGATGACAGTGGTGTGAATTATGGACTTAAGGAGAAAACTGTGAGGGGAGCAGTGACTGACTCTAGAGTTGACAGTGCTGTCTGTGGAACTGCAACAAGCTGCTCTGAATAGTGGCTCAGCCTAAAAGGAAACATGTACAGACCTGAGACTGCCCAGCTGATCAGGGAAAAGTGACCACTTTCTGGATATAGAATCTTTCAGTCAGGGAAAGAGTATTATTTAAGTTCCTACCAAAATGTGAATCACCTTGGATACAGCTTATAGATTTATGTTTCCTCGCCAACTGAGCCTAAATCACCTGCTCAGCCTGAATCAGGGGGTTTGGTGCTTGGCTGTGACTGGTTTGTGCTTGCTTTTTGCAGGAAAGGCTCTGAAGTGTTTGCCAGCAGCTCTCTTGTTTTCTGAAACACTGAAGAATCCAGATGACATGCTTGTTCTGGTCATGCCGGAAAGTCTCAGAAATCAGATGTGAATGAAGATCAAAGGGGGAAAATGGCTTCTGCAAGAAAGAAGTGCAAAAGCCTGAAGAAAGCTTGCACTTAAAATAAGGGCTTGAGAAGAGTAAAGGCAAAATAACAGCTACCTACAATATTGTTCCAGTAGCCCTTTCTGTGTTACTTCTTCATCCAAGAAGATAACATAGAGTACAAAGGCTCCCATCAAACAAACCTTTCCAGATGATCAGAACCAGAACTGCCCAGTCTGTTTCTGGACTTGATTTGTAACTGCTGAATTAGTTGAGCAATCCAGAGGCAACTGAAAACATCTCAGATGTTGCTGTACTGCATTCCCCAGCAAGGCAGTATTTTCCACTGCTGCTATAACGGGCATTTTTGAAACCCCAGTTGTAAAGATCAGCCTTTAGGGACTGGACTAGAAAGCAGCTCCTGTGGCACTGAATTGATCTGACCAAGGATTTGAGTCCAAGTGGCATGGCAATGGATAACTTCCATATGCTCAAGCTTACTTCCTTTATCCTCAAACATGATGTCCATGTCCAAATTGTCTCCTAGAAACAATCCTTGGCATCCGGTGTCTCCTAAGCTGTGCCTGGGTGTTGTCTGGACAATGCTATTTGGCATGAGCCAAAACTGTGCAAGAGGTTGTGCTTGCAGTTAAAACAGAACAGATGATTGTGGACCATTGCCAGTGTCTGTGCCTTGGCCCTGATTTATTTATATTGAAGTAGCCTGTGAGAAGATCTGCTAATAAAATGACTGTTCCTTGCAATACAGTATGTCTGATTGAAACCATATGGGATGTTTCAAGAGGTTAGGGTAGCTGCATGCATAGGTCAGCATACGTGGCTTCCAGAAGGTAGCTGCTCTGGCTACAAGACCATCAAATTTGAAATTAACAGACACCAAGTAATCACTCTACTATTTGCTTTTGGTGAGAATAAATTTTGCAGGCAAGTTTTCAGCCAAATCACACCTCTGACTGCGGTGTGTTGACCTTGACGACATTATAAATGCCCACCAGAGCCATTCTATCACTTCCCAATCTCAGCTGGACAGGAATACACAGCAGAAGGCTTGTGGGCTGATATAAAGGCAGAGGAAGATCACTCACTGATTACTGTCATAGGCAAAATGGACTCAGGGAAATTAGTTTAACTTATTACCAATCAAAGCAGAGCAGGATCATAAGAAATAAATCCAAATCTCAAAACATCTTTGCTCCATCCCTCCCTCCTTCCTGGGCTCAATTTCACTCCCAATTTCTCTACCTCCTCTCACTGAGTGGTATGTGGGGACAAGGGAATGGGGTCTGTAGTCAGTTCATCACATGTCATCTCTGCTGCTCCCTCCTTCTCAGGGGAAGGATTCCTCACACTCTTGTCCCACTCCAGTGTGTCCCTTGTAGGGTCACAGGCCCTGCCAGCAAATCTGCTCCAGCATGGGCTCCTTTTTCCATGGAGCCACAGTTCCTGCCAGGACCCAGCTCCAACATGGCCTTCTCGTGTGGTCACAGCCTCCTTCAGGCATCCACCTTCTCTGGCATGGGCTGCAGGTGGATCTCTGCTCCCCCATTGTCATGGGTGGAGTGGGAGCTTCAGACAAAGTTTATTAGAGAAGCCTTGCCACAGAGCCATGACATGCAGAAATGATTCCCTTGCATTCTAAAATCTTTTCAGAGGGAAGCCTTGGGGCAGCTGGATCCAATCTTAGCCTCAGGCTGTCAATAGTTAAAATAACTTTGTCCCGCAGGTTTTAATGATGGCAAATTATATATATTTATGTAAAATTAGCTATTTACTCTGAGAAATGACTAGACAAAAGACCTTAATGGGAATTATTTATTACACAGTAAAAGCTAAAACTACTAATAGCGTTTAGTGTAATATAGTGCACGACATTAAAGCAATTATATTAAAGTTAGCAAAAAGAAACAATTGTTAATTAGAAATTGAGGTAACTCACCAATATCAACACTTGTGGGCAGGTCTCTTTCGCTGAATCTCAAGGAGTTTCCTTGGTGGGTGTCCCTGACACCCAAGGAAGCAGTCTCAACACATTCCAAGGAGAAATATCTTAGAAGAACCTAACTGTATGAAAGGGAACTGGACTTTTATAGTATAAATTGATTGACTGTCAGTCATATGTCCCCAGGTCATCTGTGTCAGCTCAGCATTTCCAGATAAGGATACTTTACCTGCCTCACAAACAGGGTGAATCAGACTGGTGTTAGCATAAATCAACATCAAACCTGAATGATATTCCCTCTCAGCCCACCACTGATGGCCTCGAAGATAGGGCATTATTTGAGTTGCTTGACCACATTCCAGGCAGAGCATCCTGCCACACCCATGGACCTCCATGGGCTCAGGGGCACAGCTGCCTCACCCTGGGCTGCACAATTGGCTGCAGGGGAATCTTTGTTCTGGTGCCTGGAGCATCCCTTCTCCTTTTTCCCCACTGAGCTGGGTGTCTGCAGGGCTGTTTTTCTCTTCTAATCTGACTGTTCTCTTCAGCTGCTGCCACCATCAACGATGGCTCAGCCCTGGCCTGTGGTGGGTCCATCTTGGAGCTAGCTGGCATTTCCTTTGGAACTGGGGAGCTTTCTGGCAGCTTCTCACAGAAGCCACTCCTGTAGCCCTCTGCTGCCAAGGCCTTGCCATGCAAACCCAGTGCAGTGACCAAACACATGGTGTGGTTCTGTGAATTCTTGTACCCACAGGAGAGGCACCTGGACTGCATGACAGGGAGAAATTTGGGATGACCACTTCCAGTGGAAACAAGGATTTTGCTAAAATTTTAAGGCAATCTTGACATGCCATTTTCAGAAAGCTGTGTATTATCTTCCCTGAAGATCTAATTTTTGCCCTGGCTCCTTAAGAGACCAACCAGATTGCAAATATTCATTATTTCAAGTGTTTGAGCATGAAAGCAATGAGACTTGTAGGTTGAAGGAAAGTTAGATACACTTGCCTAATTAGTAACACTTATTTTATTTTGAAAATGTGCAAATATATATATATTATCTGTAACTATAAAAATGAAAAGCAGAAATATCAAAACCAGTGTTCTAACACCATTTATTGCTATATCTTGGTTTTGAAATAATTTTTGTATTTCTCATTTAAAGTATCAACTCCCGAGGTTGCTGAGACCTTCTGTTTGTAAGTAGAGGGCTTGATGAACTTGTGTGTCCACTTCATTAATATAAGTAATTTTAAAAAGTAATATGCCACTAAAATAAAGGTTAGCCAACTAATTAATGTGAAAAAAGCTTCAGTTCTTTACTTCCAATCTGTAGTTGGCATACTGGCTTTTTTCACTGCTTCTTAGCCCATACTGTACCCTTTGTCTTAGCTAGGCATAGTAGCAGAAACTACTAAAATCAGCATGTGTGTTTTTTGGACTCTTTTGTCTATATGCATTTCTGAAAATTATCAGATGACTATTTTGACATGTCACAAATCTGCTTTCTTTTATCCTGTTTTTAAATCAATGCCTGCTCTGAAGCCAATTCAGTCAATAGAATATTATTGCTTTCCAGGGGATTTGGCCTGCATCCTGAAAAACAGACAAAGTATAGTCTAGTTCCTTATAACAAGAAGAGGTTGGTTTGTGACTTTGCATTTCTGCCAGGTCTGTTAGTATATTAGTTTCCTCCATCTTTCCAAACTGTAAAACATGTATTACCTGAAGAAGAAAAAGATGAAGGTAGCAAACATTTGTCAAAACACTATACAAAATCTGTTAATAATGTTTATTAATATGTTTTAAATAGAAAAACTAGGGCTGTTTGTTCGGGGTTTTTTGGTCATAAGAAAGAAGCCTAGTGCAGAATTCCGTGTAGGTAATTTTCCTATGAATTTATTAAATATTATAGGTTTTAAACTCAAACATAGAAACACAGGGAGGAAAGAAACCCTCTAGTCTCAAAAAGTCTGTCACAAAGCAAGCCTAAACAAGTTCATTTTTACTGTTGAATTTGAAAAAATTTTAATGAAACACAAGCTATCATGATGAATCCAGGGTCCCAGTGGGTTTATCACCGTATATCAAGCACAATACCTTCTGTAACTCATGGTGACAGCAAGGTGTTCAGTATTTTCTGTAGACATATCCCCATCACAAAACCCCACTGGTACAGGTTGTGGTATAGAGGCATCCAGTGAGCAACAGGAGGCCAGGGCTGCACAGAGGAACCAGATTCAGCTGAACAAGAGGATGACCCTGTCTCTGAAGCATTGACTGTCTAATCCAACAATAATCAGGCCAAAAATGGCCTTAATGTCACTTTCAGAGTCTGGATGAACATGTCATCAAATAGATGCAGAACTAAAAAATAACCCTGTTCATCTGAGCCACAACTGAGGCAAGATTTCATTCAGCAGTGTATTTTGCCATTTTGCTGGATGAACATAGCAACACTTTGGATTTCATTTTCAGAATTTGTGAATCTAGCAGTTTTCATGAGCCTACAGATGTAGTGAGAAGTAGAGGTGCCCTATAACTTATAACATCATCCTGAGATGGTGGGAGTATTGTATGACACAGCCTGTCAAGAGACACTAAATAGAAAACCATACATCTGACACTCCATTTTCCTTGGAGATTTGCAACTTATACACAGCCTATGATCATACACTGCTGAAAAAGTTCTTGCTACTGCTAACATATCACTGAAGCTGGGGCAAAATACTGTTCTTTAATTTCACTTTTCTCCAGTTAGAATAATAGTTTCTTTTCAGAAAAAAAATTAGCTTTCATATTGATATTAAACTGATAAATAACAAAGTAAATGCTACTACTCTAATATCTGAAATCTTGGACTGCCTGCTAGGTTTTCAGTATTACTGTGGGTGGTCCAAGCAGAGAGAATTGGTGGGTATCATCTGAGATGTGAGTTTAACCACTGATGAGCAAAACTGGCCTTAGCAAACTGAGACCCTGCTTGCTGTCAGGAGTTTTGCAAGTGCTGCAGAGAGAAAGCCTTCAGAGACGTGCTTTGTGGCTTGGGACAAGTTTGTGAAGTTTTCCTCTCAGCAATGAGGACCAATATAGGATTCTTCAGCACACAAGTGCTCTGGTTTCAGAACTGGGATGTGGGTAGTGAAGCTGAGTGGGAACAGAGATTATCAAAGGTGTTATGTCAAGGGAATGGTTGGCTGTCTCAGGAAGGAGGCTGATTGCTCAGACCCCCTGAAGCTACTCAGCATTGAAAGAGATCTCAGGGACAGTAACTGAGGTGGACAAGACAGTTATCATGGATAGCCTGTACCTCATGTAGAGGCCATGGTGAAGGACAGGGATGAGCCAGCCACCTTCCATAGAAGACAGAAGAACTTTGTGATGCAGAGAACTACTGAAAGCAAAACCCTACAATGGGGTGGGGAAGGTGCAAACTCAAACCTTTCTATTTATGTGGCATTATATTTCATAGTTTTGGATTTTGTTAACATAAAAAAGATATTTTTCTAGCTTTTATTGTACAATCTTATTTTTTAGTTGGATGAAACCTATTAGGGAGAGAAATGGGTATGTTTGCATTCTGAAGCATGCTAATCTCCTGTGGAATCTTGATATAAGGGACATATTTAAGCCTATTTGTCTCATTGCTGTGAATGACTTGGGTCCTCATCACATAGACAAGTTGAACACAGACAAGAGCTGATATGAAAAATAAAAGGCAACGTGACAAAGATCTCTGAAACTTAAAAATGTACAAGAGAATTGGGGAGAGTAGAGGTGCTGCTGTGGAGGGACAAAAATACAAGTTCATATACTGAAACAACAAGGCAATAAAAGCAGTCTTTGTGGCAGCACTCTAAGTTTCTTTGAGGTAAGAAAAAAATGCGTTCATCAGGACTAATGAAAAGTGATTGACCAGACCAGAAGTTGTGAGCCCTAAGTGTATAAAAGTTAGATCAGGGGATGTCTTACTATCAGCAAAGCACTGGAAGATTTTCCAGGGAGCTCATGTGGTCCCTGTCACCCAGAACAGATTAGGAACAGATCTGCTAGGAATAAAATAGTTGTATTTGATCCTGATTAAGGACTGGGTAAAGCAGGGCAGACTACCTGACCTTTTACAGCTCTGGTTTGGTGATTGCAACAGAGAAGGATAAGAAAGATGATGTTGTTTGGATAGATATGTTGAAATTCAGAGATTTTCTACACTATGAAATTTAGTTAAATGATAAAAGGGCTGGAATACACCTTCTGAATTCCAGAAAGGATGAGACATCAGCAGTTTCTGGGTCCTGAGGGGTAGAGTTGGGGGAGCCAGGCTGGAAGATTATCAAGGTTTAAATTAGAGAAGGTTTCAAACTGTAGTAAATGGAATAAGAGGGAGAAGATGGCAAGATGCAAAAATAACTAGAAAGACAAATAGAGAAATTTTGTGATTATAAATGGCAGAGATGTCAGGAAAAAGATAAAGCAAGATAATCAGGATGTTCATAAAGGACAAATACCAAGAACTGGGGGAGTGGGCATGGGGGTTAGAAGAAGATATAGAAGAGTGGCTATAGTGAAGATAATGAATTTAGCAGTCCCAAATTATCAGTCCTTAATGGCAGAAGAAGAAGGAGGCAGGTTAAAGAAAGAAGGATTTATTCCTGTAAGCGCAGTTTCTGAAGGCTGCTTTCTCACTTCAGTCTTCACTGGGACTGCTTGGAGTTTCTTATTGAAAAAATCACATTATCATCTGGCATATAAGGGATTCTGTTAGCATAATGGACTGCTCAGGAAAGCAACTGCAAAAATTATTTCTTTCTAAAAGGCGTAACTGGTTGGTTTGTGTTTCAGAAGCTATACGGACTTCTGTGAAAACAGGCCCAAAGCAGCTGCTTTTGATGTCAGCTACAACTGTCAGGCCTGGTTTTCAGACTGGTATTTTGATACTATTGGAGGAACTATCCATCTGTTTTTGTAGAAGCCCTTTTAAAATATTCTAAGTTTGAAGAAATTATATGATAATACTTGTAGTTGCATGAAGATCTTCATTGCAGATCTGCCACAGGCTGTTAAGGGCATGTTTGGATCAGACATGTTCAAGCCCAGCATTTAAACATTTCTATAATTCTCTTAGAAGTATCTCCAAAGGCTTTTGTTCGTTTATTTTCCCTAGTGAAAAAAGTTTTTGTTTTAAGTGTTCCCCTCACAGTATGTGCAACCAAAGATTACCACCAAATGCACAGGGAGGAGAGACAGAGAGAAACTTGTGAGACTTTTGTACAAGAGAAATGAGGTTGCTGGACACAGACACACACTACCTGCCCCAGCCCCATGGTCTGACCTGCTCGGGTGGAGCCCTCAGAGCAAGTGAGGCTGAAGTAAATGAACTGTGTCAGCCCAAGGTTTCCTGAAGGACAAGGTCCTAATACTGAGGAAACTAAAGCAGGTTTTATAAATCCTTCTGGCACCATAAGCAGCTTTTGCAGAGCAGGGCAGGCTATGTGGGGCTTGGTTTTTGTTTTGTAAATGGGGGTTGTGAACTCCTTAATTCTCAAAGAAAATTATTATTGTGTGGAATTGGTTTCAGCTATGCACATACAAAATACCTTTTCTGCCCATGCTTGTAGGAACCCCATGGCTTTTCTACCTCTAAAAGCCTGACTGAGGGTTCCTCAGAAGCAGGTTAGATTGAACAGGATAATAAACATCTTTCTCCCTGTTTAGATTCCCCAGGTGCTCCTAAGAGGCACACTTGTTTTGCTGAGCACTCTCTACTTCTTATATCTACACTGTGCAATTGTGCAGTGGGAAACACTTCAAAAATTTTTCCTCTGGGAATCTTTGCCTTATCCTTTCATTAGGTTCAATAAGGATCTGCAAAGCAGGTTGTTTTACACTTTTCAGATAATCACTCATGTTAAAAATATGGGAAACAGAATACCCTGAAAATTGGAAGAAACCTCTTTTATGAAAGAGTTCAGCATGAATTTCACTGTTCAAGGAGCAAAAACATTTATTAGAAAAGAGATAAACTTTGGAGTGGAATTAAGAGGAGAATCCTTAGACAATCCTGGATAAAATTTGCCCAGTTCAGAACTCTGCTGTATCAGTTTGTTGTTATAAGTTCAGTAGCACCCTCCCACTGTACAGCCCAGGGCACATCAATAGCACACTGGCTATTGGAAGGAAGTGACCTTGAACACTGAACCTCAGCTACTTCACCCCTTGTCTCAGTTTGGGAACTGTGCCAACCATCTCCAAGGCAAAGACTCCTCCAGGTCTGCCCCCCATGGGCGTGGGGTGGCCTTGCTGTCCTGCCTCAGTACACCCATCTGGTGGAGAACTGGCGACCTCGCATAAAAGTCATTCCAGACAATTGTAATGAAAAAAAGCATCCAATAGCTCTCTCTTAGTGTGAGAGAGGCACCACAGACTCAGAGGAGATGGAGGGCCAAAGGCTCTGGCAGTGAGCATCTGCCCTCTGTTCTTGAGAGAGGCTTTTTTTCAGTCCTTTTGAAGAAGAGAATATGCTGATCAGCCCTTTAGGAATGAGCCTTGGCTGAGGCTGTTAGTTTGGTAACAGCATTGCACTGTCAGATTGTAATGCCTTTTGCTTTGGAATTGCCTAATTGCCTCAGATCTTCCCAGCAGAGAAATTTAAGACTGTAGGTATCCCTACATCCGAGTCATCATAGACAGTACTAGATTATCACTTGGTGCTTTTTTCCCTAACACTTCCTTTTATGAGAGTGTAATTTTAATTGCAGATAACTTGGCCAGATTTTTAGGACTTTGTTTTACATGCCAATAAATCCTGAAAAAAAATCCTGAAAATTTTAGTCAATTTCATTGTGTTGTCCATTTTCCAAAATCTGGTGTTATTGTTATTGGAATGATAATGTTTGTATTTTATTTGTAAAAGGGAAACTAGGGGAGGTGGGGTGTGTGTCGGTGTGAAATAGAAAGAGTTGTATTTCTTTTTTGTATAGCAGTGAAAGAACAATGTTTAAGAGGGAATGGATGTAAATGGAAACCTTCTGGTTGTGAATCAGAGAATTTTTGACCATTTCAGATGGGGTCACAAGTTAAATTGTTTCATGTTTATAGAAGCATTTATTTATACAAATAACTATGGTTTAAATTATTATAATTACACAGAGAACTGTTACATGATTGTTTGTAATAAGAGACTTGATTTATTAGCCTGGGACAGCCCTTTTATGTGTTTGTATTTTCAAGTCTTTCATTCTGTGTTAGTGTGGTTCACCTTTCTAACTGTACAATTTCATCCATTCTTGAGTCTTGACAAGTTCAATTATTCCAGTAGTATTCTAGTCCCCAAGACAAAAGATTTTCTTATTTATTGCCAGTGGTCGATCTGAGTGGAAAATTCTATTCTATTCTTTTCTAGTAATTTCTGTGTAAATATGGGAGAGAGAACATTGAGTTTGCTTTTATGTTTTTCTATAGTTTTAAATTAAAACCACAACTCTGCATTGTGTGAACATCAGGAAATACCATGTGTTTCTTTGCAGCAGGCATTTTGAGAGGATATTAATTTGTTGTGGGACTACTCCTTGAGAAATATACTTCCAGTAAAATCATGATGTATGCTGTTTAATGAACTTCAAGGAGCCCTGAATCGCAGATCCAAACCTCTCTGGATAAGAAGAAAACCAGTAAAAATGGTCTCAATCAATGTCTTACATTTACAGGAAAGAAAAACAAAAGGATGAACCTTTCCCCACTCAGTCTCAAAGAGTATCTGTAATGCAGATTTAAGGGACGACTCTTTTTATCCATTAGCCACTGTTGTGAACCCAGTACTGTTTAATTGTGGAGGAGATTAATTGAGGGAGATCAAAGATGTATTTTAGGGTCAGCTAAATGGTGTTTTCCTTTGCTTGTCCTCTTGGCCTTTAGGCTTATCAGACCTGAGCAAGGTGGATTCCATCACCGGGAGCTCTGTTCCAGGGATGCACTGGTCCTGCTGTATGCTGCACCTTTATGCATTCCAAAGCTGATGCTGATACTGCCACTTCAAAGGCTCCATTTTGCTTCAGGGGATTCTATCTTTAAAGCACTCAACATCAGTGGGAGGATTTTCACGTCATGTCACTTCCCACTTTTGAAGTTTCTTGTTAATAGGGGTCGCCTTTGAAGACTTCCCACTCCTGAGAGGTTCTTCTCCCAGTTCTTCTTGTTGCAGGGATGTCTCTCTCAAGATCTTTTTAGCATCCCTCCTGAGGATTTTCTATCTTTAGGAATATCCCTTAAGAGCTCCTTAGTGTTTAGGCCTGAGTCTTCAGAAGAGTTTTGATATCCTTTAACAAGTTCCTGCTTGTGAGAAAAGCCATGCAGCCTCTACTCAGTGTGGAATTCATTGTAATCAACTCACCTAAGTAAGATGAGTGTGACCTGGACAAAAATTTTCTTTATGAGCCGGTTTCATCTTTCTCCTATTGTTCAATTCTATTTAAAAATTGAATATCTATTATAAAAATGAAGACATATGGCTTGTGATAATTACGATTTTAATTAGTGATGTACAATTGCATTTTTTTCAAATCCTTCACCCTTTTGGAGTAAATTAATCTTAATTTTGTCTTATGCTTCCTTTCCTCTTGGTGTTGCACTTCCTTGGACAATTTACAATACAATTTAGTATTATAGGTCTTAATAAGAACAAAAGGTACCAGATGCATCTTACGAGATTCTGAAACTTCAGAGGTCTACACAGAAAACTAAACTATTCAGCATGTGCATAAGGCAAGTTTTGGGCTTTGAGTTTATTACATGACTTAGTATATACTGAGTGTTGTAAGATGAATAACTTCAGGATGCTGGTGCATGATTTGAGAATCTACTGTAATTTTTGTAGAAAGTTCTGTAAGTGAAAGGAAAGGCAAATATGAATTTTAAAAAGTTTAAAACTGTATGTAAATTGCATAATTTTTTAACAAGTTCAGGCATTCCTATCATTCCAATTTTCATTCCAAAGAATGAGAATGTGTCTTTAGAATTCTTCACTGTCAGATGTCTTTCTTCTTGTGTTTATGTTTTATTGTCTGTTTTTAAGTCAACCTCCCTGGCATTGTGATCTTGGAACATGTGAGAAAGATGGAAGAGAAGCTCCCCTGGAAAGTCAAAAAGAGGAAAAATTTTACAGCAACATTATACATGTCAGGCTGCAAAATAGCAAAAAATCTTTTGGAAAGCATTTAATGGAGAAGAAAATAGTTACATGAGCATGGGAATAAAGTCAACCTGGTGTTCAGTGTGCTTGTATCCCCTGATGGATTCACATGCTAACCAGGAGAAAGAAACCAGTAGGTGCATTGTGGAGACCTTGGGGACCTTGACCAAGACCTGGATCAATGCAGGATCTTTCACTCTTGAGATGATCTAGGGAGAGAATTTACTGGAGCAGGGCAGAATGGGGGGGTGGCCGAGATGTGAACTGCTTGAAAGAAGAGAGAAAGCAAAGTAGCAGCTCTAGGAGCTGCAAAACAGAAGTGTGTGGAGCTACTTCAGAACAAAGAGTTCAGATGTGATGTGTGTAAATGCCAAAATCCTTGCTAGGGAATAATTTAGTTCCTTGAACATAAAAAAAAAAAAGAGGGAAGAAGGTTATATAAATGAGACAAACTGTGGGCCAATTTTCTTCACTTTCAGACAGGAAATAACTTCCTTTGCAAGCTCACAGATAAAAACTTGATGTGAAAGTATGTTTTTATTCCAAAATTCTGCATTATTGGCGTCCCATAAAGTGGATTATATGTAATAAATATTTTTTAAAAATATAAAATTATAAAATGAACAGTACATTCTTTTGAATTTACTTTCATTTGAAAATGCATTCTACTTTTTAGAGAGAACAATGTTTGTGCTTATTGAAGAGGCAACAAAACCAAGGTTTTGTGCTACTGGCATGTAAAGAAGGTCTTTTTTTCTCCTTAAGATATTAAAAGTTTTGTGAAGACCTATATTAGTAGAAGGTTTCATGGTGTTTCAAGAAACATAAGATGCTTTGAAGAAGAAAATAGAAGATGTTTTACTTAGTAGCATAGTATGACTTGTAATAGTTGTAATAGTTGCAATATCCTGGAAAAATTGTTCCTGGCAAATGGTGTACAGAAAACCATTAATTCTTATATATCAATTGGATAGAAGTATCACAAGTGTGTTGATTACTATATCATGATATAGGTTGAAATAAATGCATGTTTAAAGCAAATACTTGTTGTCACAAAACTAAATTGCTTTTCTCTGGAAAATTGTTTCTTCAGGCATTCCAGCATTGTCCAGTCATATCTAGTTCCCAAAGAAAAAAGAAGCCCTTAAGCTGTTTACAATAAGGTTTTCACTCTGACCAATACTTGTGCTACCTCAGCCTCTGATAGTCAGGATTATTTTGAAGCTTGTGTTTCCATTATAATCAGGTATTGATATCTCTCACTTAAATTCTCAAACACAATTTTCTATTTCTCCTTTTAAAGGCATTAATGTTTTCACCATGTCAAGTTCTAAGTAAAAATCAAGATTTTTTTCTTGTCTTACTTCTTCTGAAATCAAGACTCTTCCAATCTCAAATTACTCACATTTATACTGTTTGCAATAATTTAAGTTTTCCGCTCATAATGAGAGATTATTATAACTATCAAACATGACTTTGAATGAAATGCAGAACCATGCAATCCATACTTAGCAAGAGATACCATCTTGAATAAGGCCAGAATAATTTTTGAAGCTAAGAAAGAAAAGATAATTTGGAGCAGAAATAGCTAGTTAAGAAAAAAAACCAAACCCTTGCCAAACAAGAAAAACCCCAAGAATGGCTCCTCTCAGTGTTATCTCAAACAGTAAAATCTGCTTGTTTAAGGACCTATTAATCGTGGTGTGAAATGCTGCCCAATTTTCATAACTGAGCAACGGAATATAAAAATTGACAGAGGAAAGTGAACATTAATTAGGCAGCTCTTGTAAGTGACAATGAGCTTCCTTGCTCTCCCTGAATTTTTTCGTACATACCCGATAATTTCACACAGAATTTGGAATGTCTTGCAGGAGTTAGCTGGCACTTGTGTCTTTGTTTCTTATCTCTGTCGTGTCCTTAATAATGCATGTTGCAGGGATACAGTTCATCTTTGCCAGACCCTGCAGGTGAGCCCTGGGAAGCTCCTCTCCCTTGGAAGCTGTAGATTGCAGCTGTCTGAAGCCGGGTGTGTGCCTGTGAAGATTCAAAGCCCACAGTGCCAGCAGCAAAACCGAGAGCCCCAGCCCCAGGGGCTGGCCTCGTTCCCAGGCTCCGGGGTGCGCGTTTGCAGCGCTCCGGCTGCGCCTGGCGCAGGGATGGGAGCGCAGTGCTCCGCACTCCCCTGCAGCCTCCTCAGACCGCGATTGCTGCATTTTATGTCAAACAAAGCGATAAAAAGTCCCCTGACATTGCAATGGCTGCTGCGCGTGCCGCAGCCACCTGGCGCCTCAAGGTGAGAGCAGGGGGATGAGTTTGATCTGTGCACTGCACTCAGCCCCAGCCATGGCAGAGACCGAGAACCCTGTGACACTGGTAAAGGAAATTTGCACAGATATTAGTTCATCTTTCCTGTACATTTTGTCTTTAATTTATTTTAGAATTCTCTTAAGTTGCATAGTAGCATATTTTCATTGTGTTTCCTTCGAAGACATTGGAATGAGTGTATCCAGTTACCAAAGGATGACTGCGAGCAGTAATGGCTCAGCTCCGCTTCTGGCTGAGGCAAACCTGGCTGCATAGTTCACAGTTCGTTGCTGTTCAGAAGGTTATGAAAAAGGTGAAAGATTGTTCTCTTTTGTTGTGAAATGAAGGGTTTACATTCTTTGGATCTTGTGTTACTGATAGGGTGCCAGAAAAAAAATTATTACTTTTTAACAGGAAAAGTAACATGCTGCCGATTTGCTTTAGGTCAACACAAATAATCTGTTTCCACCAGTACTAATATAAATACTGGTGGAGGAACTGGAACTTGAATTTTTCCTGCCAATTTCTGGTTCTTTTAGACTGATTTTTTAAGATAATCTTAAGATTTCACTATAATTTTACCACCATCAAAAGGAAACTACTCTAAAAACGGTAATTCTGGGCTACAAATTGCTCAGCTAGAAAGACAGAATGTTAATATTTATTCTAAAGATTAAAAATTGAAAAGCTTTTGTGTGAGACAAAAGATCAAAAAACTCTTCACTGGTTGCTAGATTATATTATTATTTTAGGAAAGTAATACTGTAACTATAAAAAATAATTGTAAACATTTGTATTCCATATATGGTTCCATGTCTAATACTTGGATTTTGACTTTGCATTAAAATGCACTGTTTAGAAATTGATCCTCTGTGTTAGGAGAAGGAAGCATTTTTTTGAGCAACTAATAATTTAAAGTTTTGAATTGATTTAAAAATGTCAGTAAGAGACATTCTGCTCCCAAAATTACAGTATTTACATCAAGGCCAAAACATACTTGGGCAGATGTAGTGACATAAGAGATATTTTATTAGTCAACCATTTACTTAAACTCTTTCTGACAACCTTTTTGTATGACCTTTTGAAAGAAATCTAGAGACTAATATGAATCACAGATTGTTGTGTGACATTGATGGAGAACTTAAAGGCTCCTTGAATAAAAATTCTGTGCAGGCATATGATAAACCTTGAACATGAAAGTTTCTGGATAAAGTACCTATATCTTTTTGAACAACACAAATATTTTTGCATAAATATTAATCTATATTTTATTGCTTTTATATCACCAGTATAACAGGGGCTTCCAAATGCTCTGGGAGCAAATGATGAAGCAGATATTAAATGGGGTATGCAGAAACATTTTCTCTCAGTAAGTTGTCCCAAGCAGCTGGTAAGGCGAGCATGGATTAATACCCACAATAGAAAGAAGCAGATGCAAACTGCCAGGAATGCAGATGTTTGTACATATCTGGGAAAGGTTGATTTCTGCCAAAATTCTCTTTACTGCTTAGTCATTGCCCAGAACAGTCTTATTTGCAGAGCAAAGAAAACAAAATAAAATCCTGAGAAAAATTACAGTCTTACAGTAGAAGAGAAAAGAAAAAGGCTTGAAAAAATGATCCAGCTAGTTGAGATATCCCAAAACTGGTTCCACGTTTATGGCACAGTAAATTTTTTATCTGTAGTTGGACTGTAAACCAGTGAAAGATGTCTAAATAAATGCTAGGACAAATTTATCTCCCCTTGTCCCCTTCATTTGCTCTTTCTGTGGCAATAAACCATTAGATCTAAGTACATTTCTGATACCTGTAATTAGCACCAAAGATTCTCTTAAGAGATAACCACTACCACTGCCCCAACCCCTCCCAAACATTGTTGATTTTAGTGCAAATGCTCGTGTAGCCCAGAAAAAAGATACTTGCAACTAAATATAATGGAAGTTCACTGTCCTGCCAACAGGCAGTACTTGAGGAATCTGCCTTTGGGGTGGATAAAAACAAATCCTATGCAAAAATCACATCACCCTTGTATGTATCAAAGCTATTCAACACTGAGCATCACTAGCACTGACTACCCCAGGCAGGAAAGAGCACAGTGGGTATTAACTAACAATGAGAGTGTTTGTCATCTCTTATGCAGAGAGACTGCAGGAGCTCGGCCTGTTTAGTTTAGAGAAGACTGAGAGGGGACCTCATTAATACACATAAATTTCTCAAAAACAGGTACCAAGAGTATGGTGGCAGACTCGTTTCAGGGGCACCTAGCAACAGGACAAGGGGCAGTGGCCATAAAATAAAACACAAGTTTCATCTCTACAGGAGGAGAATCTTCTTTACATTGAGGTAGAGCCCAGGGAGGTCATGGCGTCTCCCCCTCTGGAGCCATTCCACACCCACCTGGTTGCATTCCTGCTCTTAGTGACCCTGGCATGGTAAGGGGTTGGACTGGTTGATGTGCAGAGGTCCCATCCAAACCTAAAAATTCTGTGATTCTGTGATCAAGTGTCTCCTCAGTGCTGGAAGAAATACCATGAACATGGACAAAGTGGAGAGGTCTTGCTTTCTCAGAGGCCTGAGACATCTCTCTTAATAGCCAAGGAACATATCTTGTGTACATGATGTTTCCAGATGGTACAAGCAATGTAAAAAGTAAGGTAGTCTTTTAGGCTAAGTTATTTTTTGTTTTGTTTTGATATATGGACGGCATACAGCATTGCAGGCAGAGTCTGTGCAGATGTCTGTCGTTGCTACAGAGTGGAGCTTTAAGCTGTGTACTTGACCTGTGTCATTCTCCCTTCACACTCTATTCCTGGTTAATGAGTGAAGCATTGTTTCTGTTTTGCACTGGATAGACCCTGTGCCTCTCCCAGGAGCAGGTGTGGGAGCAGTAGAGGGCTGAAGAGGCCATAGGGGCCATCAGCTACAGAAAGACCTGTCAGTAAAGAGGAACACGTCAGCCTTTCTGCTGGGATGCCAACAGGTTTCATGGCTGCATCCTGAGTCCTCAAGAACTACATGAGGGAGAAGCTGTAGGAACCTCTGTGCCAGGTGCCATTCTGGGTTTTCTCAGATGGACCCCCCTTCCAACACACACATCTTCCTGGAAAGCTGGGAAGAAAAAGGGGCCGGCAGGAAATTTTTCAGAGGCACAGCTTTTTTGTCTATTGCTGTACAAGAGAAAATATGAAGATGTTTTGTTAGCATATATCAGAAAGGAGGCAATAATATGTATTTGAGGAGTGTAAGGAAGAGTTTACACGTGATACCTTGCCAGTTCGGAAGCCTTCCAGGGGTGGATATTGCCTCTTGACCAGCTGCTGATCTCTCCCTTCTCCCCTCCAAATGCCTTCAGTTTTGACCTCTATAAATCACTGAAACAGCTAAGTTCTTCAGCTGACATTTGAATCATGCTATCAGTTAAAATTTGTTGTCAGATACTTTTACCCCACAACTAAGATTGAACCTTTCCAATACCAGTCATGGTTTTCTACCTTTTTTTTTCCTACTACTTCTTTCTTTCACCACATTTCAGCTCCAAAATCATCCCTGCTAGCCTTCTTTGTACCTTTGCTGTCTGAAGATGTGCAGGCTGCATGCCATATCCAGGAAATGTCACACTGTGAATTTATCCAGGGACCCAAGGAAAGAGCACTCTCCCTGTGTCTTTCCTAATAATTCTAAATACTTCATTTGCCTCTTTGACTGCTGCAGGGCATTGAACTGACATTTTTTAAAAAGCCAATCCTCAACAACTTTAAGATCTCTTTCCTGAGTATATAAAACAAAGCAAGTTTCAACGACAGAAAAAAGAAGACAGAAATAATTTATTGAAAACACAAAAACTGTGAGTGACCATAGAAGTATGCAAAGAAACTAAACATGTGCTCCCATAGTATTTGCGTCTGCAACTATTGTTGTCACAGAATATCTCCTGATCAATATTTTTTTCCTTTTTCCCCTTTGTTTTTTTACTACCCTTGGTGAACAGCTTGTTCCCAGAGGCTGATGAAACCACTGGAAGAAGTCTATCTCATGCCTTTTGTCCTGTCTGGGTGCTCCTTACCTGGGTAAGACCAAGAGCTGTCACCCACCCTGCCACTGAAATCCCATAATAATAGCTCTCTGTGGGTAAATGAGGGTGGCAGAGGGATGAGGGGAGAGTCAGTATAGCATCCTTTCCTCCTTCCCACCTTCTGCACCTTCTGCACCTTCCTTCCTCACAATCTACCATCAAACTGTTGGTTTTTTTAATACTCCAGAGACTTCCAGCCCTGCATCTCATCAGTGTGGAGCAGCTGTGTTCTCTGGTGACATCACTTTGTCTGGGTAGCCTCACCTGGTGTCACCAATACCTGGTGTCTTCAGCCTTCTCATCTGCATACAATGTCTGTGCCTCTTGCAAAGCTTGGCTTACATCAGAGCCTTCTGCCTATGTAAGCTGGTTTGACTCTCACTCCAGGAAGAAAACTAAAGATCCTCATGCAGAGGTGTCAGAGCAGGAATTAAATCCTCCCTAGACACCTTGTCTCTTCTGCCCCAGACTGTCCCATCTTATGGCAAATAAAAGTGGTTGATGAATAAATCCTAAATTCATTGACTGTGTCTGTGGGTCTAAGCATGAATCACCCAACAAGCACAAAGCTCTGGGCTCCAAGGGCTACTCAGACTGAGGATCTGTCAGATAGCACCTGTGCATTGAAATCAGGTCATGCCAAACAAACAGTAAGGAAGAAAAGTCTGTTCATACCCAAATCTTGCCCCAATATGAAGATGAGGTGTGGGCAGTGCATATATCCAGGTTATAACATCTCCCCAAGTTCCTATCAAGTCCTTTTTTGATTGTAACTAAAGCAGCTGCGCATCAGCATTCATAGAGCTATCTGTGCCAATGGAGCAGTTCCCATCTGTCCTCTGGTTCCTCAGGCAGCAGAAGTGCTTTCCCCCATGAGCTTCAGCATCAATATGTTGCTGCAAAAGGAATTTAGGAATTAATTGACATAATTAATGATAATGTTTCAACTGACTTTGCATATATGCACTAGGTCTGCCCCACAACTCTCCACAGGTGGTTGGAGAGAGAGAAACATAAAAGTTTCTTTGTTATAAATATCTGGGTACCTAACACAACTATAAATCCAGGTAGTGCTAGCAGCATTTGGCATTTTTTGGTTTGGATTTTTGTGTTGACACCTGCATTTTTAAATAATGCCTCAACATAGATTGAAGGTGGCTAACATAAGAGGCACACAGTTCAAAGACGTACAGTGTTTTCCTGTGACATATGTAGGGGATCTCCACCCCAAAAGTCATCATAGCCTTGATTCTGCCTAAGCAATTCCTTCAAGGTGAGGAACAGATGCACAATCCTCCTCAAAAATGTGGGTACACAGGAAAGGTGACATAGACTGCATTGTGTCCCTGAGAACAGTCTGTCAGAAATGCTGGGCCTCGCTCTACTGGCACAAATACGGACTTTGTGCTCTGAAACCAAACAAAGTACTTTGTGAGGCACGTGACATGCCAGAACCTGCTGTTTCTGCTGGCTTGGATGATGCTACTTAGAGCTGAACCACTTGGCCTTCCTTTCGCCTTTTCCCTTCTGTTACTGCTTCCACTTAACTGAAGATGCTGCCTGCTGGGTCTGCAACTGATTTATGCTCTCACAGAAGAGGAGTGTACTGCAGTGCACAGAGGAAAAACTCCAAAAAGTAGTCTGAAAATAAAGGTTGATTTTTGATTAACCATAACATCTGTGTTCTGATTACTATTAGAAACAAATATGTCCATCTTCCTAGCAGGACATGAGACACAGGAATACGACACTGCTCAAGAACTCAACAGTTTGGCTTTATTTAGATAAATGCCTCCCACTGAAACCAGTGGGAATAGGTTTCATAAATATCACTGAAGATCAGGGCCATTGAGGTAAGGCAATATTAAGAAATAATCCAGTGAATCTTTAAAACCATTTTCTATTAGAGTTAAGCTGTAACTAATGCTCCATTACAATTGCTTACTGGAGTCCTTGGAGACTTCTTAAGTACCCACTTCAGGGAAGAGCTGCTTTATTCCAGTATTCAGTGAATATTTGGGCAGTCCTTGCCTTTGTCCCTGGAATCTTGAGTGAGTTTTACGTCTCTGTTCCCACCTACAAAGTGGGAAAAAGTGCCATAGGATAAGGCACTCAGGAGTGCTCAGACACTGTGATGATTATGACAATGAGGAAGGGACATCTTAAGCATCTGGATAAATCAGAGCTAGATGCTGAAGGAGGGCAAGCGTGACATTTGAGCCAGGTGCTTTTTGCATAGCACCTCTTTCCATTTACCACTCCTTCAGGGTTGAAACTTTAGTTCAGTAATTTTTGTTGCCTCCTATTGACATTCTTTCCAAGTTTAGTGTCGTGTTTCTGAGGAAATAAATTAGACTGTGGTATAAAAAATTTTAACTCAAGGCCACTCAATGTATTGACAGATTTCTTTATGCTGGGTACAAATTAACACCTCTTTCCAAAACACCTTGTATTTCCAGTTATTGCTGGGAACTCCTGTTCAGTTTATTAATTTCTGAGATTCAGGGTGGGTTGGGGGTAGAGACAGAAAGAGGGAGCATATAGATTTTTAACTGAACTACCTTGTCTTTTAATCTGGGATGTCTGCTTACAACATTAGCTATTCTGTGCAGAGCTGGGGGAAATATTATCCCAAGTCTTATCATACTTGCAGACATATTAGGAGTGTTCAAATTTTGCACCCCAGAGCACAATTCATTCAGTTGACTCCCACTTCTTCCAGTGCATAAGCTGATGTATGAGCATCATGCCTTGAGCAGGAACCATTACAAGCCTATTGTAAGGACCATGTGCCTGAATTCTGCCACTCTCCCACAACTCCACTGGATTTCAGCTTGACCATCCCTCCCAGACAATGCCTCTGTCCGCAGTGATTGCAGCCTGATCTCATCTATTGTCTGCCTGAGGTTTGCAAAACATGGGCACAGCAAACCAAGATGAAGGCTTCATGCTGTCTCTGCTTATACACTGAGGCCTTTTCTGAAGTGTTCTCCTGTATAAAAATAGGAATTCAAAACAAATGTAGTGAGCCATGTTCCAGCCTGCGAGCCTGGGCCTGCTGATACAGGCTGCTATTTGGCTAGGAGCACTCATCAATCAGGCTTCAGGAGTGGACAGAAAGCATTTACAGCCAGCAGCCTGAGCCACCAAATCTAAAACTCAGCAAGAGCTGCTTATAAATAGTATGAAACAAAGTAGTGAAAATTAATCTTGTGTATCTGCAGGGGGTTTTAGGTTAGATCTTTTTTCAAGATGGAAAACAAAGGTCTATTTCTGCATCAGTCATGAGGGTTTTTCACTTTGAATTATCAAAGTTATTTCAGAGGAAAAAAAGATGAAAGGTTACAAAAAAAAAAGAAAAAATCATTCCTTCCTTCTCTTCTTTCTCCTTGCTATGGCCTAGGTTCAATCATGGCAGCACAAAGTGCTGATGTGACATTTGGCCCAACCAGGATGGTAAGGAATCTTTGAGACTCATAGAATCATACAATGGCTTTTTATTGAAAGCAGCATTAAAGATCATCTAGTTCCAGCCCCCTGCCATGGAAAGGGACATCTTCCATTACACCAGGTTTCTCAGAGCCCCATCCAACCTGGCCTTGAACATTCCCAGTGATGGGGCAGCAACAGTTTCTCTGGGCAACCTGTTCCAGCGTCTCACCACCCTCACAGTAAAGAATTTATTCCTAATATCTCATCTAAACCTACTCTCATACTTTAAAACCATTTTCCTAGTCCTATCCACTTCATTCCCTTGTGACATGTCCAGTCCTCTTGGAGTCCATTTAGGAAAATGCTATAAAGCCTCCTGGAGCCTTCCCTTTTCTAGGCTGGACAGACCCAGCAAGGGCAAGTGAACACTGAGGGTGGTGATGGGTGTGTGAGCTGCATCCTAAAGAAGATCAGTCACTGATGAGGTAAATCCTTCTTCTGACAGTAGCTGACCCAGTTTAGTGTTCCTGCCCATTCCTCCTCCCTCTTCTGAAAAGGTTGGTACCCCCACATCTGTGCTGGATGCCAATGAGCTCTTTGTGTATCTGCCATCCAGTCATGCCAGTGGAAAGCAGGACAAGGATCTCCTGATCTGATGTGGAAAGAGGAGCATCTTAAACCCAGAAAATGTGAGTCACCTCCTTGGCCATTAAAATGTTGGTGGACAGTTTGCTTCCCATGCAGCAGCACTACTTATTACTGGTAGGGAGCAGCTGATGAAACTGGCTTTGCTTGCATGAGCAGGGAGCAATGTCAAAACCTATGATCCATCCACAGGCAGTTTTACAGCTTTTCCATAGCATGTTCAAAAGTACAAAGACAGGGACATCAGCTGTGTAGGAATCTGGCCAGGTAGCAGACAGACTAGTGATAACAGTGCTCAGGAAACAGAGCACAGCATGGCAGCACTTGTCTGAGGACCCTCCAAGAATCTCAGCAGGATGGGTCTTTTAGGGAGTGTCAGCAAAAGGAAGATTATGTCCCTCAAAAATAATTGGTGTTTTTCTGATATCTTCCAAGTGAATTTAAGATGCAGCTCTATGCTATCATTAAACATGGAATAGGTGCTAATGCAAAGGGAGGAGGAAGCAGCTCTGTGCACAGGTACTCTGCCAGCATTTTCTAACCTTTTGAAATCTTTTAGGCTCAATGTCTGATGCTGGCAGTGTCCAGGAGAAAAAGAGAAGGAGGATGCAGAGAAAATAATAGCTGAAATGTGTATATTACTCTAAAAAGAAACATCAATCAAAGAGTAAAGGGGCACATTTGAAAGAAAATAGACTTAGTTGTTCCAATCTCTTCCTGTCCTTGGAAGATTTTGATTAGGCTTCTGCTTGACAAGCCTAAAGGAAGGACCTCAGTTGTTCATCTCAGCCTAATGGATTTGTGCCAGATTCCTGGTCACATTTATACAGACTTGTCCCCAGCAGGATGGAAAAATGTGCTATTTTTAGCAAACTCAGAGATCTAGCATATGGCCTGCAGTCTATCATCCTGAGCCCTGGATGCCACGTTGCATAAAAGGAGCAGGGTTATTTGGGATCAGTGCCTGGATGGGAAGACCTCCAAGGACAATCTCAGTGGTGTCGGTGTTTCAGGAGGTGATATTCTTTCTTCTGAGTCCATGAGTCATCTTGCTTAATGTCACTAAATTCTTTCATGTGAAGCAAAAGTCATGAACCTCACTACTTTTGGCCAAGTTTCAAGTTATACAGCATCTACAATAATTTTTCAGAAGGGTGACTCTGCCTCCTGAGATAACAGTACATTAAGGCTATCCGTCCTAAAAAGCTGTCTATGCAGCTCATGGATTTCTTTTGAGAATCTGGTCTCTGTATTTTTTTGTGAATTCTTTGGCCAGTCTGACTCTGAAGGTTATGAGATGTTCTAGGAAAAACAGTGATGTGGACCGTGAAATGGTCTGTGTTTATAAATACTTTAGCAAGTTCTACCCTGAAATCTTTGCCATTCTCTCTTTTCTTTTATTTGTTACCCAGAAAACAGAAAATCCATTGGTTATTATCACCACAAAATTTGAACATTTTTGTGTAGAAGCAGGGGAAAAATGTATGTTGACCTAATTGCTCATCTGTGTGGATCTAACAGAGCACATCCATGATGGATATTAGGTAATGCCTGTAGATGGAATTGCTGTGGCCTGTTCTTGCCCTGAGTATAGGGTGGTTCATGGATGGACTGGAGGGTTAGCTCTGGTCTAGATGCCTTCACCTTCAACCTGAATGTTTTTGTCTGTGCAGACCAAAAAGTCCAAAATTCATCAACTCACAGTGGTTGGATGTGAAACAAGGCCAGTAATTTCACCTAATCCATAATCCACAGACTTTCTGGATAGCATCTGTTTGTTCAGGATAATATCTGTTGTGTAGATGCTGCTGCAAGTTTAGTTACTTGAGGACTCCTTCTTTAGATGTAACTGACTCATCTCAGGTCATCTTGTCTTAAAATTCACCTATTCCTAAAACAGCCATTATGTGAATTTTTCTCTGAGGGTAACCACTGATTATGAAGATAGTCAGTCATGACAAGTTTAGGTTAAAATATCTTCTAAAAAGGACTTGATGTTTTCAGTGAAAATGACAAGATTAGATGAGGTAAATATAATTTTTTTTCCATATAAGTCTTTCAGACTCTGAGGTTGGAGGCAACTTGAGGTATTTATGAGTAAATTCTTCCCAAGCATTACCTAATTTAGAGAGAATTATGATAAATCAATTTTATTAAATGATTTTTAAGTGTTTCTTCTTTCCTAAGAGGAATGTGAGTTAAGCAGGGTACATTTTTTTCTCTTTCCTTTCTTGTAAGGGAAAGAAGCATCCCTGTTTATTTCCAATAAATATCTTAACAAAATTCTTTCAGTTGCATACTGTAACATCCCCTAAACTACTGGGTGGGGTGAAATCACCTTAATAACATAAAAATTCACTTTTTCCACAAGCTGCATAATGGAAGTTCTTTCACCTTTTGTTTAGTTTCTCCTGCAGAGAAACTCCAGGTTGCTAAAAATGCATTTTTTTTATTTGCTGTTTATTTTGTTTTGGTTGGTTTATTTGTTTGCTTGTTTTGATTAGGAGGAGTTATGTCTTTCTTTAAGAGTTCTGGGAACTTTTATGTTTTTCTTCTTCATTAGATTCACAGACATGTGCAAACCTGTTCCATCTACAATTTTCCTGCTCACACAAACTCACACAAACAGTTTGATCAGTTCAGCCCCTAACAAGTTTCTTTCCACCCATTCTGGAAGGTTTCTACCTCACCTGTGTCAGTACTCTCACAATTAAAATACCTAGTACAGTGTCCAAACAACTCTAATCCAATTTTTACTCTCCTTAAGGTGCTGAGTTAGAATTTTATGGTGATTCAGGAGCTGTAATTAAAACAGCTGTGTCACCCCTGAAACACGGATCAAGGGCAAGTCTGGAAGTGAGAACCCTAGACCTCTTTAATCCTGATTTTTAAGCCAGAGCTCCAGGCTTGTGCACTGGCTGTGTTTACACTGATAGTGAGCACTGACCTAAATCTGCCACCTGCATTTACAGTATGTACTGTGCTCCCTGTTTGTACTACAAATGCACGGCTTCAGTTGACTCCAGAAGCTGTCCAGCCCCATCTGGAAAGTTCTGCTGAGGTCTGTCTGTGCCTACATTGTGTTCAGAACGCCCTTGAAAATCATGGGCTGTGGGCAGTTGCCATCAGCAAGCACCAGCTTTGCCTCTCCTGCTCCTGATTTTCTTCCCTTTTGCACCTGGCATTTTGTCCCTTTTGCCTAGTCTTAGAAACAAGCCCAAAGATACAAGACCACTTCTGAGAAGAACCTAACACAATAGAGATTATTGCAATCAGACATGCTATAAATGAGGGAAGAGTTACTTATCAGTTTGATCTTGGGCCAGGACAATTCTCAAATTTGGTCTGATACAGGTAGACCAATAGATCAATAGACCTCCCTGTAAGACAATCTCCATAGGCTTCCAAGGCTTAACCTCTCTGTCACAGAGGCTTCACTCTGTGCTTCACATCAGGGGTGTATGCTGAGGATGTGTAATCAGAAAGATATGGCATGTCTTAAAGATGGAGACACTCCTAAACACCTGAGTTAGCCTCAAGTGAGATGTGCCAAAATGCTGAAAGGGCTCCAGTTCAAAGCACCTCATGGTGACTATGTCTGCTCTGAGCTTTGTTGTTAAGGCCTCCCTGTAATCTGGAGCATTTTTAAACTTCTGCCTTACAAACTCTACCCTCATTCTCAGTTCCCCTAGTGCCCTGATGCTTCCTTTCAGCAACAGCAAATGCTGTATTCTTCCTTCTTTTGTCTGGGTCTTCAGCAAACTCTCATTATCCCTCCTTGCCTTTCCACAAACCTTGAAAGGCAGCTGGGTGGCGAGCAGTTATTGTGGATACCCATCATGGGGCCCATGGGTTCTGCCAGCTATTCCTGCACCCCTTTGATGTTGCTGCAGTCTAATTCCTCATGCAAGGGGGTGCACTCCCACAGCACATTGTGCATCCCAGAGAGAACAAGCTCTGATTGTGCTGCCAGTCAAAGCACAGCAGAGTGCTGCTGGGGCTGATAATGGGAGACACAAAGGTGGCTGAGATCACACACTAAGGAGGGGAGGGAGAGAAAGACAGACAAACTTTATTGGAGTTCAGTGGTTGAGAAGAATAGCCAGGCTCAATTGGAGGATGGTGGAACAGAAAAGGAATTTCCACAGAGGTGGTGGAAAAGAAAAGGGATGGTGTTTTATCAGTTCAGTGAAGGGCTGGGATTTTTCTTTGAGCATTGACAGACCTTCTGTTTTTTGAGCTGGTTCTTTGGCTTCTAGCCCAACAATTATGGTTCAAGGCAAGCTACTACTTGCAGTGCTTTTGAGGCAGAGGGAGCATGTTAAAAATACTGGCTTTTTAGGATTACCAGATTATTTTAGTATGAGTAAAATCTTAAGAATTTTTCTCTTTCATTTTCCTTTCTTCCTTCACCTTCCTCCTCCTCCCTCCCTTTTTAAGGTAACCGGCTAAAAATCAAACAACTTTTTTTTTTCTATTTTAGAAAATGTTTCCAGCTGGGGAAAGGCCTTTGAACTGAGGCAAGGCCACCAGCCATTATAGGGACAGAGCGAAATAAGGATTATGAAAAGGCTACTGGTAAGTGGAGGGACTTATATTAAGAAACAAAATGCGAAGAGAAATTCCTTGAAAACTAGATTTTAAAAAATAAATTTAATAGACTTTTCCTAGTTTTTTGTTGTCATTTATTCCATGCTGTATATCCATTACATAATGTATTTTTGTGCAATTTTATGCCACTAGCCAGGTGTGCTGTGAATAGCTCTGCTGACTTTCAGCTTCATTGAATTTATTCAACAATAAGGATACGCTGTATTATGCAATTACTAGAAATCTAAACTGTAAAACATTTCAAATTTAAAGCTTTGCTTTTTGGCAGTGACAGGGTTTCAGATTCTCTTCTTATTAGCATTCAATAGGACTGAAAATGAGACAGTTACAATCAAGTACATATAAAGAGGATGAGAAAAATTGAGTGTAGACCCTCTTCAACATAACAAACTTATTTCACTAAAATTATAAAATTAAGCAGAGTTTAAAAGGAAGATGATAAAGAGTTGGAGACAATAACACTCAGAAAAAAGATAAGTTTCTTATTCTCAGTTCTTTCCTCTGCTGTTTTCAGGATGCTCTAGTGATCACCCCACAAGTCTGAACTCTCTAGGTCCTCGGGATAGCATCCTTAGTCTGCCTTCCTGCCCCCTAGGTTTGAACACAAGCAGGGAGATACCAATGTCAATAGGCATCTCTAACAATGACATACAGAATAGAGTTTAAAAGGATGAATAATCAATTGTATTCCAGTTCTTGGTTTATATTATATATCCCCTTTCCTCTCTTCTCAGGCTTTTCTTTGTAATAAGATGGTGCCCTTGTTCTTAAGGCTCATTTCAGCTCAGTGTTTGGAGATCACCTACCACAGTTAAAGGAATAGGGCAATATGAATGATAAATTTTGTAGATATGAAAGGATATGCTGAATAAATACATGCACATTTTCTCTCTTTGCATATACTTTCTTTACACTATGTGCTTCAGACTGATCAAATATTATAGCAGAAATAATTGGATAACTTTTTCCATAAAAAGGGAACATTTTAATGTATAGAATATTATTCTATTATCACATCACTTCACTTTTTAAACTATATTTGAATCACACTATGAATTTTGGCATGGAATTTTCTAGCATTTGCCAGCTGATCAATCAGGTGAAAATGTGTTTATTGCAGCAAAGTTGTAGTGGAATGATCTGTAATACCATGGCAGAAGTGGTTTGTGACATAAATATATGCATCTTGATTTACATACAACTATTTTAGTTTTGCCATTTGGCAACTCCTTGAGCAGAAAGTTAACTCCCTTTGTTCCTTAAAATATTGTCCTGTGGCCTGTTCTATATTAAATAAATTTGTAGTGTGACTTCTTGAGACTATACCTTCCTCAAAAATAAGATAAAATTCATGTTCTTTGAAATAATTCCTTTGGGATCTCTGTCACCTCCTTGTTGCCTTCAAGAGTGCTTTCTTTATGATCTGGTTGTTACCAGATATTATGATTGTAGTCAGTGATATATTGGATGGGAAATGGCTGGCCCATTTGAAAAAAAACAACAACCAACCAAACAAAAAAAACCCAGCAAAATGAATGAATGAAAGTACATATATGTAAAAAAGTCACCAATTTTGATAATGCCCCTTTAAAGTTTTATTGTTATACTTTCAGTGTAGTGCTTCAATTTGGACCTGCACAGTGTCTGCTCTGACAGGTCAGCCCTTATGAGTTATGGTGAACCAAATCTGAGATGAGTATCCTGTCACTCAGTTCTGTGACCACAGTAAATATTACCTGTTAGCTACAGATGAATTAGGGGCACTAGAGAACTAATGTGAACTGGGATTTCTGAGGGATGTACTGTTGCACAGAGCAGCACTGCTGATAAACACATTTTCATATTGTCCTTTTCAGCACAGCACAAATATTTTATTTCCTTGGGCTTAGCTGATCAAGCAAGTACTTCACCAAGCAGGTCTCCTCCTGCTGGGGGTACACCAAAACCTAGGGAAAAAATGTTATTTATAAAATAGTGACAATATTATGTAATTGCATGTTTCTTAGAAGATATATAATGCAGGTGGTTGCCCCTGATTTTGCCTCCAGCAAGAACTGCAAGCCAAGAAGATTGTGTGCCCCTTTGCTTCAAGACTTGCTATTGGAAGGGCAAATTCCAGACCAATATTTTTTATTATCCAAGCCTATTGCCTTGGATATTGTTAGAATGGTTATTTGACCCCAACATAAAATGGTAAATAAATTGTGCATTACTTCACCATGGATTTATGCTTGGTTCTAGTTCCAAGAGCTGTTCTTTCTATCCCTTTAATTGGTTGACTCAAAGTCTTTCTCAAATGTAGCTATGCTCATGCATGTGATGATTTGGGCTGGGGCAGAGTTAATTTTCTTCATAGTGGCTGGTATGGAATGATATTTTGGATTTGTGCTGGTAATAATTTTGAATTCAAGGATGTTCTCATTGCTGTCAAGCAGAGCTTACACAGAGTTCTCTGTTCCTCACCACGTCAGTGAGGAGGCTGGGGCTTCACAAGGAGCTGGGAGGGGGCACAGCCAGGACAGCTGACCCCAACTGACCTAAGGGACATCCCACACCACATAGTGTTATGGTCAGCATAAAAAAACTGAGGAGAAGGAGGAAGGGGGGAGACATTTGGAGTGATAGTATTTGCTTTCCAAGTCACTGTTGTGTGTAATGGAGCCCTGCTGTCCTGGGGGTGGCTGAACACCTCCTGCCCATTGGAAGACTGAAAGAATTCCTTGTTCAGCTTTGCTGGCATGTGTGGCTTTTTCTTTACCTATTAAACTATCTTTATCTCAAGCCCCAAATTTTCTCACTTTTATCCATCTGATTCTCTTCTCCATCCCACTGGGGGAGTGAGTGAGCGACTGGCAGGTGAGTTGTCAGTTGAGGTTAAACCACAACAGTGCATGCAGAATGAAAGGTCTCTTCTAATTTTAACCTTTTAATCATAATCATAAAAGATCTCACAAAACCTTTTGAGAGCAGGAGTCTGCCAGCTGCCATGCCCTAGTCAGGGTCTAATTGTATACAACAATTATAATGACTAATTATATTTCACTTAAAATATAATGACTAATTATATTTCACTTAACAAAACTCTCCATAAAACTTCTGTTTAAAAGTTTTTCTATATTGGTCCTAAAATCTGATTGTATTTGTGAAAGCATAATTTCCACATTACAGCCAAAATGTACTTTAAGAGTGTGTGAGTTATCATTCATACGAAGTTGTTAAGAAAACACTTAGAAGATTTATGGGAGGAAAAGCAAATCATGTCACATACACACAAAGATGATTGCTGGGTGAAATTAACATGGAACAAAGACAATAAACAATTACTTGTTTGTTACAGGCTATGTAAAAAAGTTTAATATATCTCTGTACTATCACTGTATCTGAGCCTTTCTGTGGCAGGTAGCATGCAAACATAGTATAAATTCTATGATCCCTGTTTCTGTAGAAACAAACAAAAATCTTAATTTCTAGAGGGACCTGACTTTTTGATTTGGCCTTTACTTCAGCTCCTTGATAATAATAATGTTTTGTCATCTTTTGTCCCAAGTATTGTTTATATTCAAAGATGATCCTATATGTTGAGAATAGAAGTTATGATCTGTGTCTGTCATTCCTGTAACAGCAAACGGGAAGCTTTTCCTTCCCCTGCGTGAGAGAAGTTGTCATGCACCAGAATCTAGAGAAAAATCCTGTTCCAACAAAGACTTGATCCTACGAGGAGGGATTATCAACACAACAGGTCTGCTACACCATTCAAAAAGACCATCTCCAAGAGTTAGTCTCAAAAAATATAACTTCCCACCCATAAAGCGATTTCTGCTGTTTGTAGCTTCTGGGCAGAAAGTAAGACCTTAAAAAAAGACTGTTTAAATGAGGGGAAGAAAATGCTCTGGACTACTGCATGGCTCCCTTTCCAAGGACAAAACTCATTCATGGGAAAAAATATCTTCTCTTTCTCGAGAGTTTCCAAATTTTTAGTGAGCGAAAGCAGAGGAACAAATAACTAGTGATGAATCAAGAACTATTTATGAAGAAACTGTGAATATGTGAAACTCTCTCACAGGCCTTTCCCTTCTGATTATTAAGAATTCACCCTATTTTGAGAAGGAAATAGGGCTTTTTACAGTGTCATAGACTGTTTTCATCCAACCATATGACATGAAAACCGTTATCCTTTTACTTCTTTTCTCCCAAATGCTTCCTTCCACATTATGATTTTCTCCTGAAATTTGATTAATATTTTAATTTTTACTCCTTAAGGCAGTGAGCCACTTGAGGATCTTTGAAATCATCTGAGCTCAGGAAATGTTTTTGGTCAAAATGTTTGGGTTTTTTTTTTTTTGCTGACATTATTGTTTCTGTTAACAGCATCACCTTTGTTTAGTAATACTATCAGCCTTTTGAAGACCAGTGGCTTGTGATACCTTTTGACCATGATTCAGGAGCTATCTGAGGACATGGCCACAGCCCAGTGACCTCACAGATTCCATATGACCAGACTCATCAATAGTGCTTATTCATGTGAACAAAAGAGTGAAGGTCTCTGTGGTTATAATTAGGACTCTGTTGAAAGATTCAGCTGAATGGGTTCTTCAGACAAATACAACCTGAGAAACATTGACTGATCAACCTTGGCTATGGGTTTTCACGATATATTTTTGCTTCTACTAAAGGTTAAGCTCAATATTACTAACTGATTCTAGGAATAAAGAACTATGTAGAACAATGCATCAATGAACCAGCTGGAAAAATAAACTGGTAAACTTCCAATGAATTGAGTCTTTATCTGAGGTGTAATACTGACCACAAACATGAAATACTATACCCTAAATGGAGTCATTTAAGGAAGAAACATATGCTCAGTTATCATTTAGACATTCAGGCAACTCACTACATTGAAGAAATTTTTCCTTTGCCATAATTCAGCAGAAAATTCTATTTGCGATAGAAAATTAATTTTCCTACTTATGGTCTGCTTCAGACATTATCATGATTTGTTGTCAACATAAATTATCAGGAGGTATTACATTCTACACAATTATTTAACATATAACAACTTTAGAGAAAATACAGGATCTTCTCATATCCTTTACCTGTGTGTCCCTCTAAGGAAATTTCATTTGGTTGATTTATAGTGACGGAGGGAAGACACTTGACTTTTGTTATTTTACCTTCAGGTTCATTAATTTGTGCCAGTTAACTCCCTGAATGAAATTCTAATGTCTTTTTTCATTTATTTATGCCTTGCTAGATCATGCCAGATCCTGCCCATATTTAGATCTCACCTGTTTAAGGATTTAATCTGCTGACAATTTTATTTGGCAATATATTCCATTTGGTTTTCTGCAGGTATTCTGTTAATAAAATATAATCCAAATACAATTAATGATAACAAAATATAATCCAAATATAATTAATGATTAAAGTTGTCATTTGAAAGGCAAAAACATTTAGTCTTAAGAAAGGTGACTATGCCAGCAATTCAGTCAAGTATTTGAATAGGTATTTAAGTACCATGAGAGACAGCCTAGGAATGTGATGGAGTCCCCCTTAGTGAGGGCTTTTAAGATTGATTGTTGAATAACTGTATGGGACTGGAGACATTGAAGAGCTGATTCAAGCTGAAGGCAAAGAGCTTAACTAGATGATCATTTTGTCCAGCTGACATTCTCTACCATTCAGTTTTCTGTGTGAGTAAACTCCAGTGGAGAAAAAACAACCAGGCAGTGTCTCAGAGAATTTGAATGAAGTTTGGCTTAGAAAAGCAAAATGAAAAAATTTACCCTGTGAATGATCATTGTTAGATGGGATGCACCCAGTGATGAATATGACCTCAAAATAAGGTAGCACCTGAAACTATTAATCCAGCAAGTGAAGTAAGAGGATATTATGAATACATTGAATTTTTTTATATTAACTAAAAAAAAAAGGGGGAAGAAGAAAAATGTGTTTCAATCTTATGAGTAGTGTGCTTATTTGTTCACTAATGTCTGAAAAGCAGCAAGAACAAATGAAAGAGTGAAGGGGGTTCTTGTTTAAAAGGTTATAAATCATATGAATTCTAATTTAATAGCAGAATAATAGGAAGCTTTAATAAGGATTGATTCTTGTTTGTTATAGCTGTTATCCAAACACAAGAGTAAGATACCATCCTCAAGGAGACATCTGGAAAATAGTATGCATCACAATGGAATATTCATGGATCATGATAACATACAGTTCTGTTTGCTAATTTTTTATAGTGAAGACAGTAAAGCTATTTCAAAAGTAAAGTCACAGCTGATGAGTTTCAATCCTTAATTCAGTTTCTTTTAATTAAAAGCTCAATAGACAAAAGCTTACAATAAGTTTATCTTCTAGACTAACAGAGCACAACATTTCATTTGTTGGAAGTAACTCAGAGGACTGTAAAATAATAATAATTAAAAAGTTAAAGAATTAAACAAGTTTGTTTGGAGATGTTTGCATTCAGATCAATCCAAAATGATGAAGTTTTCCATAGACCTTGAGCCAAATCCCTAATCACTGCTCTAAACAGAGCATCAATTTTGTTTCCATGATTTGCAGCTGATTTTGCACTTGCTGCCCTGATCCTGAAAAACTGTGAAGCACAAATCAGTATGTCCTCTCTACCACTGAACAATATCAACCCAAAACTGCACAACTTTAACTGAGTGAAAATATGGGCCAGTGAAGAATTTCCAGTCTTGCAGGCAGAGAGTTTTTTTGTCTGTCATTTGTTATTGGTTTCATGCAGAAGCTGAGACTCACCCAATGGTAAAGTAATGACAGTAATCAAACCTCAACTGAAAATTAGTGGATTCAGACAGGACCAGACTGAGGATTGCAAAGAATCTTGGATCTTTTAGACTGAGCACCTGTCTAGCTGCATAACATCTGCAAAACATCTGTTGTCCTTACCACACATCATTTCCTTTCTCTTCATTCTTACTAGTAATACTAGACTGGAGTTCAATAAAGTTAGAACTGCTATCAATATACAGGTCTACTAGTATTAAGATTTTTTAAAACATTAATTCTGTCTCTGTTTATCTTTCTGCCTCCTTCACACCCCAAAAATCCTTTATCGAGTGATAGCAGGCTTCAGAAAGGTTACAGGGCACACAGTGTGACAATTTTCATTGTAAAATCAAATGTTCTGGAAGCTTATTTCTAGATTCATGAACACTTTTCATAACATCCTGGTGATTAGTGCTGACATCAGTGTCCATATTCAAAAGAAATATGAAAATGTTGCTTTCAGTCAGAGTTTTGGTCACTTTGCAAACAGATTGTATAACTATAGAAGGTAGGATCCATGATACGACAGTGTCCCAGGCTTCATCCACACTGCCTTTGATATATTCTCAAATGTTACAGGCAAGAATTGGGCAACTACATTTGGACACTTTTTCACAAAAAATACCCATTTTCAGGGTGATCTGAACACTTCACAGATAATTTTGGGGGAGGCTAGAATGAAGTGGGGAAGAGATGGAGAAGTGGAGAGTATAGGTATATGTATTCACACAAATAATTACCAGAAAACAGCAGTTATCAATAAAAGTATATTTTCCCCCTCCAAAACAAGGGAAAATTGAACTTAAGCATGACTATAAAAGGAAATGAAGTATGTCTTAGCTGTGTACTTCCTTTTTTTGCCTTATGGAATACATGGAGAAACCTACATTTACTAATTTTCTAAAGTTAACTGGTAAATTTTGAAGACAATTCATTTTTTATGGTCCAGTCATGAAGACCTAACTGTAAATATTTTCACCATGCAAAATGCTTGCAGCTGGGGCTGAGGAAGAAACCTGTGTTGCATTTCAAACCCTGAATTGATTCCATTCAGGACTGTCTACATCTCTATCACCCAGTGATAATTTAATATCCTTCAGCAGACCATTTTCCCTGCTGCCTGTGGAGCCATCATTGCTTGTCTTGTTAATTATTTTTCTGCCTTTAAAGAGTGAAGGGAAGAAAAATGCCCAGATGAGCTGATGCTGGTGAAATGGTCTTACCTGCAACAGTTGCAGGAATGTTTTCTAAGATCCTCCATCCTTTAATGCCTGACAGGTTTAATGAGCCCAATGGGTGCAGCTCTCTCTGTGGCTTAAATGTCTCAGCAGCTTTTCAGGTAATGCTGCCTCCCTTTGAATTCCAAGACACAATATGAACAATCAGTTTTTATTTTATTTGTTGCAAATTTACCACCAAATAAATCTCTTTCTGTTGTCTTTTAATTTGTTGTGTTTTACTCTGGCATAGGAAATACTGGGTAAGCTGGCAGATTTGAAAATGACTCACAAGAACCAAGGATTGTTTTCATTTTGTTTTTTTCTCTCCAACATAAATATTTTTACCCTGTTCAGAAATCTGCTTCTTGGAAACACCTCCCCAATTTTCTCAGTCAGTACTGAAGGCACATACAACACACTCCACATTACAGATAATAATAATAGAAAGAAGTCTGTGTCATTTCATCTCCTTATTTTAGTGTCTGTGATGTAAAACTCACTGATGACATCCAAGGTGTCTTGCAGAGATAAGGTGATACTGTTTGCTCATATTCTGAAGGAAAATTTTGCTGTCTTCTATTTAAATATTTACAGTGAGTGCATTCATCAGGACAGCTGCTTTCAATAGAGAAGCACAGCTGGAACTATGTGCTTGTGTGATGGGTAATTTATTTTACATTTTACTGGCCATAATTTAGGAACAGAATGCTAATTTCAGTCTGAATTTTCTGGGTATTATGGGCTTGCAGGGCACATGTTATCTTTGACCAGCATTAGACAGACAGTGAACAGATAATTTAGTAAGAAATGTGGTTTTAGGATTTCAAACTAAAAAAATGAAGACTTTTACCCCTCATGTTTCCTTGAGAGAAATTTAACTCAGAGTACCTCAATAACTTTTCTTCAAAGAATAAAGTTATATCCCTATTCCGGACTGTATCTGCCAAAATTGACCAGTCAGAGCAGGGAGAAAGGTTGTGTTAATCTCTTACTTTACTACGAATTAGAAAAGTACTTCTGGGATTTAAATGAACAGAGCCTCTCCAGCAAGCCACACCTCTTCCTCCTGACCCTGGTTCATCCCGAGGGATGTCTTTCCTCTCTTTCTGTCTGCAGATCTGAGCCCACAACCACTGTGAAATGTTCTGTCTCAGAAGCTCTGCTGTGCTTCTTGCAACTTTTTGGGCTCCTACAGAACTGCTGGGATGGTTCTTTAAACAAATGGGTACATGATGGAGATCAACTCTGAACTTATCAGAGAAGCTGTACAGTAAAAACAGATGTACAGAAGTGGAAGTTTTGATGTTGGTTTCTCCAATCCATCCAGTCCAGCCAAAAGGCATGGACAAGACACAGATGCTTCCTAGACTTAAATATGTGGCCTGCTACCAGGACCTTTGTTATCTTGACTAAAGCATGGTGGTGAAAGGAGGAAGAATGCATAAGAAAACTGGAAGTAAGTTCCCTTTGTTACAAACTTCTTAGTGGGAAAAGATATAAATGAGACTGACATTGTTATAGGCCCAAAGTGTGACCCAGATGTTGATAACTAGAAAAAGGTTAAAGGAGGGAGAAAAATAATGAGTCAGTCTGCTGAACAGGTGTAAGAAGCATGGGGAATAAACAGAAGAATCTGGGAATCTTAATTGTAATATACTGAACTTAGTTGGCAAACCAGAAAGCTGGAGGATGCAAGAACAAATAATTGAATTATAACATCATCTGCTGATAGGTAGTGCGTTTTTCTGTAGTGGAATTGCCATTTCCAACATATATCAAGCTTAATATCTCCCCTCAATCGACAGGTATCCTTTCACCACATCAGATGCTGCAGAAGAGGCTTTGCACTTGGAGATACCTCTCAGGCATTTTTCTTTGAGAAACAGGAAATATTACACAGTACCCTACGGAGCAGGTTCCTGGCACTGCTATGTGTAATGCAGAACAACCACACTTTGAGTCCCACTCAAGTAAGAACTCCTAGCAACCTGATTTATATAATAATGATTTTCCTTCTTTCAGAAAGAATTTTGCACCAACCTTTGTTGGGTCTTATAGAAATTAAGTAAATATCAATGTTGGTAGTTGAATTATCTTCATCAGATTTCAGGGCAAACAGGCTCCTGAGGTGAAAAAAAGCAACTCAGGTCTCATAGAATACTTACCTGTTCGTAAACTCAGACTGACAACTTTAAGAGGTTGCATTGATAAACATTTAGAAAATAACCTTTTAAACTACGAATATTATAGATGGGTATGCAAATTTCCAAACACTGATCTTTAAGCACTTAAATCCAAAAGGGGAGGCTGAACATTTGAGGTTTGTATTACTCCTATTTGTGTTAAATGAGTTGCCACTTCTGAAAATATGCCTTTTGTGACATGCAGACTCTGGAGTACCAAATACTGCCAGAAAAAAACATTATATTATTTTCCCAGTGTGATATGGACTTGCTTTAGCAAGTATATCAGCAGAGCATCAGCTCATTTCTCTTTAAAAACCTGGGAGTGGTGTTCAAAAGGTAGGCACTGTTCATAGACTGATTTCTTGAGCTAGCCCCAAGATGCTGCAGTTCATGTGCATGCAATATCACTCTGGAATTCAGAAATAAAAACTGCACTCATGTAAAATTGACGTAACAAACTCTAGTCTGCAGCAATCTGGAGCAGATAACAGAAGAATAATGTTAATGGAGAAATGAGTGTTCTTTAAGACAGCTGATAAAACACTCATTGAAGCATATATTCTTATCTGCATCACTCTCATCCTTGAAAAGGTATTTCCAGTTGATTCTTAGAGAATTTTTAGATAGTATCTTTGCAAAGAAAATGGTAGCTATTTTTTTCTTTCCATATCTAAGCACTTTTGCAGCTGTATTTCTTTCTTTCCTCTTTATCACTGGCATTAAGTTGACATGTGAGACACGAATCATATGTGATTGAAATATCTATCTCTATGCCATACTATTGTGGCCTATCAAAAAACGCATATTTGTTAGGGAAATCAGTCATTCCTCCATTTTATCAACAGCCTAAGCTTCCTTTTGAATTTCTTGTGTGACAGCTCTGTCTGTAGCACAATATCCATCTTCAGCACACTTTTTAGTCTGGCAGATTAATAAGTTAATAAATGTCTAAATGAAATAAAGTCCAGAACTCATCTTGGGAATAGTCTCTGAATGTTTCAGCTTCAAGGAGCTCACTTGGTTGTCACATGATGTGAGGTTCATATTAAACCTTGTTTGCAATAATACATAAAATTTCAGACACCAGTTCTACAAAGGTTTTTCAAAATCTGCCCCTTTTTTGGGCCTTCAGAGTGAAATATATTTCAATGATATGGATACAGATGGGAACATGTGAATCAGGATTACAATAAATTGTTTACTTTTTTAGAGTTTGGTCTAGGTTAGGACTGGGGAGAAATCTGGTTTTATTATTAACATACCCTTTAGGTAGACCTGCCTCAAACTCTGTTTTTCATTCAGCCAGAAATTAAGAGTTCTATGGAGTCTTACCATCTCTTCTGAAGGAGGCATACAGTAACTTTAATACATGCCTGTAGGACGTTACCTTATTACTCTTGTTTTGTTTTATTGAAGACACTATTATATTTTTAGGTCACTCACAAGCATATTCTCTCAAATCTGGTGTTCATCTGTTTTTTCATTTTCATGCACAATAGCTGGATAAAATATGAAATGACTGTTTTCTATTACACAGGGCTTCAATCTGTGGGATTTTTCCCATACGTAAAATATTCATTGTCAGAGCAGGAACAAAACAGTCTGATGAAACAATGAATAACTGTTAATTGAACTCATTATTGACCTAACCCAAATCCCATTCATGGTAATGAAAAGATTTCCAGGGATTTGGGGTATATTAGGTATGAAACTAAGGGTTATGGAAAGACTTTTATTGTCTTTCTGCAATAAATGCCAAAGACTTGTTTGTGCTGATGTTGAAATCTCAGTGGTGAGGGGTTGGAGAGGGGGCAGAAAGAGCCTTTAAGATAGAAAGATATCATTTTATCACTTCAAAGCTGTCAAGACTGTCCTACTCTGTCAATTCTGTTTTAGATATGAAACTTTTCACTCAGACTACTGAATAAAATTTAACCTTACAGTGAGATCTCCCTATATACAAATGCCTAGAGACATTCAGTTTTGCATTGGAAAGACTCAAAGGAAAATAATACCTCTACCCCTGGGAAGTATCAGCAGAGGTTCAGGCTAAACACAAGATTATGGTAGGAGGAGATGCCAAAGAAAAGTTCAACCATTAAGTGACATGGTGACATCTAAAATTAGACTTAGGAAAGATTTCTGGAGCACACAAAGCAAATTGCTTTTACAAGCTGTCCCAACTATTTGGAGGAAGACAAAACTGAGAAAAATTTTTCAAAACGGAAATCCAAGTTAATCAGAATGCCTACATTTATCATGGGGAGAACATGTCTGCAGCACTGACAAACTAATTATGTAGCTCTAAGTGTTTTGACTCTTACCTGTGCAGAAAACTCCTTTATAATGGGTGAATTTGATCAACAAAGGTATATGGTTTTCTTTTGGGTTATTCACAGAGGAAGCTCTGTTCCTAGATAAAGAGACCAACTATGAGGTGTGTTTATCTCTTACCTCAGCTCCTCTCTTCCAGCAGAAAGGGCAAGAACACCTTGCCCTTGGAGCCTCATGTCCCTCAGGAAGGTAAACCACTGAAACAGTGTTATCCTCCCTCTCCTTTGCTGAGGATATAGTGAATCTTTTGAGGTTGTAACTGAATGTTTTGATTAGAGTACAGCAAATTTCCTTTTCAGTCTTGCTTAGCCATCATTGCTTCAGAACAACAAGCATTGCCACAGAGTGGGCATCTGAGCTTCTAGGGGCTTCCAGCACACAGGGTGACTATTCTTTGATCCGAGGAAATGTCCAGTGGTCATAGAAACTGCTATTTGTTTTATGAGATTCTTTTCAGTGGAGCAAGGAATGTGTACTCACTTCAGTTTGTAAAGCTTCAATATTACAATGAGATGTAATTTCTGTGTGCATTGAAGCATGGCATGCAATGCCTTTTTTAAGAAGTAGCATTCAAAATAAAGCCCCGTTTATCAAGATCTGTGAGTAATAACACAGGATGGTGAAACAGAAGAGTTTGTTTCTTTTTTGAAAAATAGTCAAGGTTACATAAAGTAATTTTATAATGTTTATGATTTTCATTACATTAAAAATTGGGTATCGCAGGTCTTCTTTCAAACTGGAATTTCCCTTTTAGTCACAAGAAAATCAGCAAGCAAAACTATCAATTCAAACACCTGTAAAAGCCAAATTTTTGTATCTTTGTTTTCCCCGATTGAAAGATAACATGTATTACTTGACTCTGACAAAACCATTGTTGAGATGGGTTATGTGCACTGGATGATACCCATCTGGCCCAGGAGAAATGAATGCCCTCAAGCATGGCATTCACACATTTCTCTAGGTAGCTTCAGCTGGAGTCTGGTGCACTCAATAGTCTGTGAGGGTGCTGATGGATCTCCTGTACTGCACTGCAGCCTCCACGCCTCCCTTGATTTCATGGACAAATCTGGATCTTCCTAACAGAAGCCAAAAAGGAAGATATCTGCAGACTTCCAGGTTTAATAAATGACCCCAATTTAGGTCATCAGTTTATATCATGGTACTGTGGTTCAGATTTCATCTATGGCCTTAACATTCAACAGAATTATTATTGACTTCATGTTATAATTGGCAATGATTATGAGTTTTCCCAAGGTCAGCCATGGAAGCTCAGTTAATGGTCAGCCCAACTGGTCAGAGCCTACAACTTCATTTGAAGAATTGCCTTGGTAGTATTTTCTGATTTTCTTAAAATGAAAGAAATAACTTTGAAATAAGGAAAAAATAATTTTGTTTGAAATTACTCCATTTCTAAAGTGAATTCTCCTTGCTAAACTACACCTAAAAAGCTTAAGTCTTACAAAATGCCTTGAGAAAGTTCAAACTGGTCTACAGTTTGAATATACAAGGCAGACCCCCTACCTCAGATCTCATATGTATATGCAGTTCAAGTGGCTTGAAATGGTCTCCATATGTTTGCAAGGACTTGGCTAATCAATCTAACTGTACAACTGAAACTGAATTTTATACACAGTATTTCACTGCTTTTAGAAGTTCCTCAAAAAGTTTATATTTGAAATATTAAGAAATGTCAAGCAGTGTGGAAGTTCTACTTGGATGAGCCTCTTGCTCTCTCCTCCAAGGTGTACACACATATATAGGGACAAATCCCATGTTTGTATTGTCTTTGTGAAAGAAAGCACCCTGAAGTTCCTGAGCCTGGCATCGAGGTGGAAACCTCAGGGCTGTTCAGGTCAGATGGGTCATGTTCAAAATCCATCTCAGATAGTGGGTTTTCTTTGTTTTTTGTTTGGTTTTTTTTTTGTTACACATCCTGTAGCTGTACATATTTCAATTTCAATTCAAAGCTCATTGAGAACACCCTTCTTTAGCTCAGCTGCCTCATGTTGTTTTGGTAATCACTGTCACATGTTCTGTAGGCAGGAACTTACTCCCTTCAGATCCTCAGATTGACCTCCAAATTCACTGCAGAGTCATTCTGACTGTTGGAAAGGGCTTTTAGGGAGAATTGTGTTTTAGGCAAATCCAGATTCTACCAAAAAAGATAAAATACATAAAATACAATGGATTCTCAAGTCTATCTTTTTTCTCAGTAAGAAATAGGTCTGATCAGCCTGAGATGTTTTTCTCTCCTGTCCCTATTACCTACCCAGTACTTGCAGGTGGTATTGCAACCCACCTTCCTAGAAGGAATTCTGATGTCACTTCTGGGATTGCATTACCTTCCTGAATGCTAAGTGGAGGGTGGTGTTTGGCTGATCACAGAATTGCTGAAGTGAGAAGGACTTCTGAAGCTTCAGTTCAATCCTTGCTCAAAAGAGGGAAAAGCCCAGGTAGCCCAGGGCCATGAATGATGGTTTTTTTCTGGCAAATAAAGGACATTGTGCTGTGTGGAGTCCTTCACTGTGGATGTGACAATGCCAGACGTGATAAATTGCTTCAGTCTTTCTTCAACCTTTTGTCAAAAGCAATATCAATATTGAAGATAGGTTTGGGGTGGCCACTGAGATCATATCCAGAAATATATTTTCAGGGAGCTGCTTACCACATCCCAGTTTCCTGACATATATGTATACACACATGCATGAGTGAATGTGTCTTAAGTCCAGATGTGTGTGTGTGCATGCATGTGCATTTTTTTACATCTGTACATTTACAGTTGGGTGACTGAGGCCCTTCACAAAAAGGGAAAATGCTCCATTAGGCATACTCTGCAAGAGCTGGCCTTGCCTCTATCTCCTTCCTTTATTGCTTGCAGAGCCTGACTCTCAAAGACCACTGGAACATCAACAGTGTATTTCCTGTCTCAATTTACAAGGCTTCTCAGTACCAGAATTGGTAATGCAGCACTAAATGCAATAAAATAAGGTGAACAGTAAATGACAATACTGTTTCTCAAATAATATATCTCTGTTTATTCAGGGTATTTCTGCTCTCAGAGAATGAAATATGCTACGCAGTGGACAAAAAATATGTTGCCTGCTAAAGGAGAAAAAAAAAATTTCTTAAACTCCCATTTTCAAATTCCCACCCATGCAGATATTTTTATAGTAGATATAGATACACCAGTTTGATCTATAGTGTAGCTGCAATAAGAAAACATAATATAGAACTTGACTATAAGTAAGTATAAATTGACTTCCCACTGCTGAACTGGCCTTATTCAAATTTAATTTACATACATTAAATTAAAGTAAAAAATAGAACTGTGTATTAGCCCCAGATTGCTTCTGACTTGCAATTTTTCATAAGTGTTGAAGGATTTAGCAGTCAAAATCCCCTTTGAGGAACTCAAGTGTTCGACAATAAGTGCCTACAGTTGGCTGACACCAATTCTACTTAATACCAGTAGGCAAAGAAAGTAATCTGCTTTATTTCATGCTATCTGGTCTCTATTGTGCCCTGCTTTCAGGGCACGTACTGCTTTCACAGCGCCACTGAATGTGACGAGTGTGCCACTCACTGTGCAGGGCTGTGTCAGCCAAAGGGACTGGGTGACATACTGGGAAGGTGTACACAAGGATGGCAACCTCCCTAATGAGGAGAGACAGCACAAAGCATAATTTCTTAGGAGGATGGCTCAATGAACTTTCTAGCCATCATTTTACATCCTGATTAAGGTGAACTTCGTTAGATTTAATTTAAGTGGCAGCTAATGGGGTGGTTTAGTCTTTCTCATCTGTTCTCATAAACAAAAATTGATGTTTAAGTCCTGTGTGTTTCAAAAATTATCTCATTTTCTTGTTGTAGTGGGCCACTCTTCATCATTGAAAGGAAACAGTTCTTGGAAGCTCTTGAAGAACCTTAAGACAGTTTCAGTACAAAAACATATGAGATGCCTGTGGCCTGTGAGAAGTTCAGAGGGTAACAGAGAGGGAGAGAGTTGTTATAAAACATTCTGTCTGGAAGAAGAAAAGCTGCTTCCTCAGTGTTTAATCACACCTTTGTGGCACAACCCTTCCATCTTTCATCCAGAATAATTGAAATTGTGGAGACACTCTCAGCCAGCTATCTTACAGTGGTGATGAGTTTTTCAGCTCATCTTTCCTCACTGTGGCAGATGTGCCTATTGTTCTTTCCATTCCCTATCTTACTTGCCTTCCATTTCTTTACCAGTTTCTCTCCCTTTGTGTATCAGAGACTGAACTCCTAATTGTCTATTCTGACTTTTCATGTAGCCCTGAACTGCTTTTGACCTCCTAGCTCTCTATTCTCTCTTTTTCTTATTCCATGAATAACTTCTTTTTGACATACCTGATTTTGTTTTCTACTATGCTTCTTCCTATGTGTCCCATCATTTCCTTTCCCATCTTATATATTTTTAAGTACTCTCTAAAACAAATACCTATATTCAATTCACAGGTGTTTGGAAACCTTATAAGTAAAAATCTCATCATTATTTTTTTCTGTCACTGACAAATTCCTGGGGGAAAAAACTACAGCTTTAGGTATTGCTTTTCCTATGAGAAAATCTCTGATAGAGATATGATACTCTCTTCAGTATTTCTCAGTTGTTGAAGGATGGAATGATGGAATGACCTCAGTCATTCCAATAGCAGCAGTTAAAAGTGACATGTTTTGTTTCTTTAAGATGATATCTGGAAGAGGTTTGCTCTCCATTTTTCCTATTATCTCCAGAGAGTAGTCTAATCTGCTGTGCTGATGTATCATCTTGGACTGACGATTGCTGAAAACCTGCACCATACTTCACCACATAATGTATTCATGCCCTATAATGATTGTGAACTTAGAGTTGGACACAAAATCACAAGAAAGCAAAAGGTTCATGTGGCTGCCAACAGGGAAACTGGTGAGGGAAATTTGGCTTATTATAGAAGTGAAGCCTGAGGATATAACACTGGCATCTGAACACAGGGTCCAAGACAATTAAATTCAGAGTTTTGATTTCTGTGCTTAAAGTTACACAAACATACACCTGTACAAGGACTTTGTTTTTGTGATGGACTGACCTTAGCTGGCTGCAACGTGGCAGCCGAATGACTCTGTCACTCCTCATCCTCAAAAGGACTGGGTGTGAGGAGGAAATATGATGAAAAAAAACATGCATTGAGATAAGGACAGGGAGATCACTTACCACTTAGTGTCACAGGCAAAACAGATCTGACCTAGGGAACATTAATGTTAATTATTGCCAATTATTAGCATTGTAGGACAGCAGGAAAAAAAACCAAAACAACTCAAAGGTAAAAATCTCTTCCCTCCATTTGCCTCTTCCTTCTAGGCTCAACTTCATTCATTCATGACTGTTTTTTCTCCTCCCTCCATGCAGTGCAGGGTGTGGGCAATGGGGATCACAGTCAGAGACAGTACTTCACCACTGTCACTCCTTCCTACCCTTCTCCAGTGTGGGGACCCTTTCACAGGGTATACTCCTTCATGAGCTGGGCTCTTCCCTAGACTGCACTCTTTCAAGAACTGCTCCAGTGTGGGTCCTTTCCATGAGGAAAAACAGAAAATTAGACATTCTTAACCAAAATGGTCTTTTGAAAAGTTGGCCCAGTGGTCAGTATCGAATTTTGGAAAATCAGATCCAAATTACTACATCAGGGTTTATCTTAAAATTACTACAATTATTTAAAATGATCAGATATCTGCATGTACTATTTCTTTGATTTCTGAATTTTCCCTGTATTATCAGCAGACTGTGGCCCCAGAAAAAATGTGACTGCATATTTGCCTTTCTTGCTGCTTCCTCTGTTTTTCTTTCCCCGAGAACAAAGATCTTCAGTGGGGATGTAAGGAAGGAAAAATCTCTTCCTGAGCAATTAAGTCTTTCAGGAGATAATTTTGTAAGCAGAAAAGGTGCTGTAGACCCTTCTTTCTGCCATGATGAGCTCTCTAACCTGCTCATCATCCCTGGCTCCACCAGAAGTGCTTGCTGGGAGCTGCCCAAGGGCTTGGCTGATACCAAGCCTGTGGTGTATTTGCCCTCATGTCTGGATGCACTGGAACAGATTTCTGGACATGGTCATTGGTGCCATGGAATTTCTATGAATGGCATTATCTGTCATCTGTGATTTTTTTTCCTCTTCAGTACAGGGAAGCTGGAGGATGCTAGTGAGGAACTGTGGGCAGAGTGTCAACACATTTCAGAAGCTGGGTATTTCTGTGGCAATGGTTTAACTCCACAGACAGATCTGAAAGTTTTCTGAAAAGCTGGTATAAATGAAGAGCTGATACATGAAATTCTGCAGTGTTGCTTTTTGCTCTCCTCGTTCATCTCAAGAACTGAGAGGATTAAGGCATATTGCAGGGGAAACCTTTCCTGAGATCTACCTTCCTTGGCCTAATCTGAAAGATTTTTCCTGTTATGTCATTTTCCTTTAAGAAAATAAAAGCACAGTTGTTTGAATCAAAGGTAGGCTATTTTAAAAACGTGTTTTTAAACAGTTGAATCTGGCTTTTATGCTACTGTTGATGAGATAGTGTATTCTGAGTATCACGAATGTGTGTCTTATGTTGTTTTTGCTTAAAAAGAAGTGGTATTTTCTTGTGTGGGATGGGAGAAATCACCTGCTACTACAGAGCCTCATGTAATTTCCATTAAGTTAAAAAGACTTGTACTGCACAGTTCAGTAAGGGAATGTGCAGGAGATATTATGTCACTCTTTAGCAGATGGTGTAGCAATTTCATTTGCTGAAGAGTGTTACAACACACTACAAGTATTTAATCCTTCTTAAACTGTAGAGAGTTCATTACATATAAATCTGATACTCATTTCTTGTTTTACACTCTCTGACTGTAAGAGTGCTGCATTACTGTATTTATTTGAGGTTTGCCCCCTTGGTTTATGTAAGAGGTATATCCTTTGAAGTACTGGAATTCAATATATGAGTTTCAGCGACAAAGTTGAACCAGACTAAATAAAGCAGAAAAGAATTTTTAAATATAAAACAATTGTATAAAGCAATAGCCTGTGTGTTATAGCCATGAGACAAGATTAATTCATCATTCTAAGGACCAAATTATGACACTATAATTAAATATCTTTTCCAAAGAGATCAGATTTGGAGACTATTCAAGTCAAGGAAGATCTACTGAAGACAGTAAACTTGATTCTATTTAAACCAGAACCAACTCAGCTGTGAATCTGTTCCTGTATATGTGAAGAGTGAATGATAATGTCCAGGTGGCTCATTCATCACAATTTATGTAATAAATAATTTATGTGAACTTTTATGTGCTGGAAGGAGATTTATCTTCTCTCTCAGTTCCTTCACCTTCTCCAGTCCTTGTTAGCAATGGCCCTTAGCTTTAAAAAAGCAAACAAACCAAGCCTCTGGTTGTCTTGATCACCTGGAGATACAAACTTGATAAAAATAATAAAGCACACAGCAATTCCAGATAAAACTACTTGTTTGGGAGCTGTTAAAAATTCACAGTTGTTAACTGATGACAGAGAGGAGGGCCTCGGACACAGACCATTCTGCAAGTCAGAGCATTCACAAATTTGTGCCGAATTACCTCAGCTCAGAAAACCAGGTTGTTACATGCGATGAATACATATGCATGATACTCAATTAATCCAAGTAAATGTTGGTACCTAATTTTCAGAGGTTTCTTTTAAGAAGAGAATCCTAAAGAGGACTCTTTACCTTCACTGAACAAATGGTGAGGAAACTGGTAGTAAATGTACTTGAAATGAGAGAAATATGTATTCCAAAAATATATCAGGAAACTTAGTTATTATTTTGCTTATCATTTTATAGCAAAGTTCTTTGCAATACGTCCTGCATTTTCAGAGAGTTAGTTAGCATCTATTACTATTGGAAAATCTGATTTTCCCACGACCAAATGAATCAATTGGGAAGTAGAGTGAGTGTGATTAGCAAAGCAAAGCAGATTCTAGTAGCACCTCTTATGAGCTGTTCTGCTGTATTAATTAAGAAAAGAGCCATGGACTGTTTTCCTGAGGAGGCAAGTGCTGTTTCATTTCTCATGCTGACCCACTATCCACAAGAGCTGCAAAAGCTCCTTGTGTAACTGTGTGGGGTTTTTTTTATAATTGAAACACTCAGGGAAACTGTTCCTAAATGCCAATCTAATCTATTGAGTAAATAATAAAGAACAACCTTAAATAGGAAGGAAAGCAAAAAGAATGTTATAATTATTATTATAGAATTGTGTAAACCAAAAAGGTTCTACATTTTTTGTCAACTCGATGTCATTGTTTTCCATAAATTTTTTTGACAAAGATTTACCACAGGGTAGAACTGGGAACAAGCTCTGTGTGGTTGTGGCAATTACACACCAACCTGACAGCTTTGGGCAGAGAGCAGATCCCTGAGTTGTTTATTTAAGGAGCAGATAGACTTCAACTCATCTCCTGATTTCAGTAGAAATGTGGGCTGGTTTGTTTTGTTGTTTGTTTTTATAACACAGCACAATACTAAGGACTGTTTCTTCAGCCATCAGTTCCCATCAAATATAGTGAGCTGAGTTATAACAGCAGTGGATGCAGTGAAATTCTGCCATTTTGTGCACATGCAGGGATCTCCCCATTCCTGCTGCAAGGGCAGTGGTGGTGCTGCCCTGAACTTTTCCCTCCAGCCTTGGGAGGGTCCATTTCTTGATCTATTAGTTATCTTTTCTACTAAAAACTAATTCATTAATTAGACTTGCATTAAAGGCAAATTAATGAAGGTCCAGCCTTTCTGATGTCTCTCCTCCTTGTGAGTCTAGCATCTAAATCCTAGTCCACCTTTAGCATTTCTTTACAGGCTCTTTTAGAGCCATTGTGAAAGCAATGCACCCTCTTTTACCTCAGTTGCTAACTGGAAAATCCTTTTTTATTTTCTGTAGCTCCTTTCTTCAAGCTCCAGTGAAGTGATAGCTCAGTGCTCAAAACTTGTCCTTTGTTAACAAGTGTATTTATTGTAAACCTGCAGTGTGTGTTACCTTGTGGTAAGTTCATTTCCCAAGCTCTGGAAGTCACCAGACAGCCCTGGCAGCAGTCAGAAGCAGCCTGCATCTATAGCAAAGGGAGCAGGAAAAGTCTCATTTAAAGAAACTGTGAAATAGTCGAAGTCATTAAAGTAAAGCTCAGAAGCATTTAAGGAGGTGACACATCAATGCAAAATGTCTGCAATATAAATTGTCTTTCTCTGATGTGTCTTCAGTCATGTAGCATTGAGTAGGAAAGACATATCTTGTTATTCAGGCAAACCTTGATGAAAATTAATTCTAATAATAATTTATGGTATAAGATAGTGCTTGTTATGGAAAATAGGCTGATGGTTTAATTTAGGGCAAGAGTAATCAAATGGATCTAGCTGAATTTATTTTACAAAATATAATAAATTGAATGTGAACTAGGTAATATGGAAAATGTTGACAATATGCTTATTTTTTGAAGTGCATTATTAACCAACCAAACAAAAGTAGCACTAAAGGACAGTTTTTTTCAAGAAATCTGACAATAATATTTAATGATGGGACAGAGGTTTCATCTTTCTTTTCCCACCTCATCTGAAATTAATATTCTAAGTGATATGGCTGTGACTGCAATATTGGCAGTTGGGGACAAGTCTCTATTTCTGTTTCAAGTTTCAAACAATAAAGGCATGGGACACTGGAGAAAAGAAGGAGGTTATTATTACCAAGGCATGTTTTAAAGCAAAATGCTGTTTTCCTGCTTGTTGCCTGCTAAGCAGATTGCAGGGTCAAGTCTCCTCTTCCATTGAAGTCTTTTTAAGATACTGTTTTTTAGGCATCAGAACCATAATTAGAGCAATTTGTATCATTCCACAGGCCAATTTGCTTTTCCCAGCCCAACCAAATTTCTCCTACTTTGGAAGAAATCGGAATAAATGATTGATCTATAGCTCATTACATCTTGGATATCTGAAATGGAAGGGACTTGCAGAGGTGTCCTGTCCAGCAGGTACATCCTGGATGCTGTATCCATCACCCATGGCTGTAGCAGAGACAGCGTGGTGCAGCAACTGAAGACTGAGATTAATAAAAGTCAGCAGATGAACGGTGTGCAATGTCACCCACAGCTTCATATTCAAACTTATAGGGGCTGAGAGGATGACGAGAAATACCTCTTGATTTCATATGGAGCTGATGGGCTACTGTTTCTGATGGTTTGTCTCCCATCTGTGTGCACTTTTTCCCCATCTTTCATGATTTATTGGATTCAGTGTCAGATCCTGAGAGCTCTATTTTCTAAGCGTAGGCACAGTAGAATAGCAGGTTTCTTTCAGATTCCTTAGGCATGAGGTCATTCCATGTATCAGTAGAGTCTGTTTGCTGGTGTTTTGCCATTGCTTTCCCCTACATGTAATCAGTAATTTGTATGTTTAGCTTAGTCAGCACTGCTGCTGCTACAAAGTTGACTTAAATGGCTGGCACTTGTGCTGAGAAACTCAACTCCCTATCTGTCTGCTGGAGCAGGCTGTCATGTTTTGTTTGCTGGACACAGCTGTGTTAAAAACATGTTCTGGTTGATCTTCTGCAGGTTCTTGTCGTGGCCTTGGCACTGCCTCATCTGGGTGCTTTCCACTATTTGCTCAAAGCAAGGAACTAATTTGAAACCTCTGTGTGAGGCTCAGGCATCCTCTTCATTTTTATGCAGCACAGCGCTTTGCTCCAGGAAAAGTGCTGTTATATTTGCATGTTAGGAGCACGTGTGTGTGATGTGCTTTCACACTGTACTGCAGTTTTGACTAATGAGTGTTTTGCTTTTCCTTCAAAGTCCTGTCTGCGTCACAGAGTGCAGCGCACAGGGCAGGTTAACAGGATGGAGAAGGTCAATGCAAATCCCCAGGGAATAACATTTCCACTGTAATGAAACACCTTTTTTTCAGAAGACTGAGAAGCAATTCACACACCACATATGAGCAGTGAGATGGGTAACACAGGACTAGAAGTTGTTATGAATTAGTGTTTGAGATTGCTTAAAGAACCACCAGCAAAGGTATCAGTAAAAAACAGATCTAATACAAAGTGACAGCATGACAGAGTTCATTGGCAAGGTTCACTCTACTGCTTGCTAGATGGTTAAGGCACACTTAGGGAAAAAGAAACAAATAAAATCCACTTAATCAATCCAAACCAAAATAAACTGAAAACTGTCTTTGTGTGTGCATGCTTGTGATAAAGGATAGAAAAGGCAATGATAAAAAGGAATGTGGCCTGAAGTGCTTAACAGCACTCAAACTTAACAGTATTTAACTTATAATTTAAATTAAATTTAGCAATTTAGCAAAAGAACAACACAAGAATTTAACTCAAACTTTTCACTTTAGCAAAACATTCATATAGGATTTATAATATCACAACAGCAACATGCTTACAGGCCTAATTTAGCACTTAAACATCTAAGAGACCAACATTTCTCTCATGTTTGCCATAACAGCATAGTAAGCTTACAAACATAGTCAGTGAAAAATTCCCCTTTTGAAAGTCAATGAATTACTCACTTTAGATGTCTTTGTATTTTCCCAACAGGTGAAAAGTTGAGCTTTGAGGAGTGGAGAAATCAGCCCAGTATCTATTGTTTCCCAGTACAGCAAACCTGAGATGTCACTGGCTCTGGGAAACCCTATTGGGTGATTTTGCTGGTCACAGTCACTACCATTCAGGAGCATGGAGCACCAAGAACTGGTTACTAGAATCATCTCTCGACCTTGGAAAGCTACAATATGTGATGCCCACCAAGGTTAGTGTGAGAGAAGCCTCCTTCCCATAGGCCTTTGCACTTGTAGTTAATTCTTTCTTTGTTCTGTTGTCGCATTATCCCACTGTCCCATTGGCCCTGACCATCCCTGCTCAGCCCCTCCATCTCTATTTATGTATATCCCCTAGAATGTTCTCCCTTCCTTGAATCCCTATTGCTCATATTTTGCCAAATTGCTCCACCCCCAATTTCCCAATTGGTTTCTCTGATCTCTAACCGTGCCTATGTGCCATTTTCCCTCATTCAGGCTGACCCTCATGTCCACCCCCTCTACCCCATATATAATCCTGGACCCTCAGCCCACCTGGATTCTTGTTCGTGGGCTGTTGGAAGTTGTACTTCATTCTTCAATAGACCACCATGCAGCTGTCCAAACAAGAACCTGTCCCAGTTACATTCTTTGCCAACCTTTAAAGGCTTCCTGCTCCAGGCCCGAACACACAATTTTCTGGGGGACCTGTTTAGAGCACACTGCTGCACAGGAGGGCACAAAAGGTCTCTCTTTGGACCACTGCTTATAGGCCACAAGAGAGTTGGCTTGAGTCATGACAATGGTGTATCCTGGCCACACTTTGGATGGGCCACTTTGTTTGAAAGTGTGAAAAAGAGGATGTTAAGCCATTCAGGAAAAAAAAAAAAAAATTTTCAAGGCTTTTCTTAAAAAAAAAACAAACAAAAAAGTAGGAGCTTGTTAGACAGCACTAGTTCCTGGGAGCAGACAGTGTTTCTGACGAGCTCAAGAGGAGCTGAGCCCAGGTGCTGCTCATCAAGGCCAAGGCCTAACGAACATTTCTCTGATCAGACTGTAACCAAAAACAGAAGGGGATGCACCACCACAAAAGTGCACAAAAGCAACCAGTTATTTGCCACCAGTTAATAAACAGAGACAAACCTCTGCTTTTGGGGATGTGTGTGGTAGCAGAAGCAGCACATAGCTCTGTCTCAGGAGACAGCAGGAGCACCAGGCTGTTACAAGGCCTGCAGAGACATTTCCCAAGTGCTTCGGGATGTGGATCCATGAGTCAGCTCTCTCCTGGTAAATTTTAGGAGAACTTGTCTGCAAATTGATGCCAAAGGTGAGAAAGAGGAAAAGCGAGGGCTGTGAAGCGTGTGGATAACGTTGGAGGACTCTGAATGGAGAGCTGTCATAGCCATATCCTGGCTGCAAAATGAGAGGTTGTTAGCAGGAATGACTCTTGAACTTGAGTTCAGTGTATTGCTACATTCTGACTATTCAGTTTCATGCTGAAAAGATTGGAAATAAGAGTAAAAGCAGGTAGGAGCCTGCATTAGCACTTACAGAAGTGGGATAGCCTCCAAACAAAGGTTTGTGGAGAGCTGAGATATATTACAGCCAAAATGAAAATGGAAGGAACAAACAGGCCAAACAAACCTAGAAGTTTTGACAATAAATAAGGTTAAATTTAAATGGTTTATTCATGTCAAAGGAAATATTCATTTCAGGTTCTTTAACCTGCTTTTGTTTTAGAATGTCTTTTTGACTTTTTAGGTGACCCAAATGAAAAAGTCTTCCAATAGAAAATCTTACAATGTTTAAATTGGAAAAATATTGAAGCAAAGCATATAATTTTTTTCAGAAAACAAACAGTCAATTTTTAAAATTATTAATTGAGGTTAATACTTCTTAGAAGCATCTTCTGACTCCATCTGCTGTGAGAGTGAGTGCATGAGACAGAAAATCTGTTAAACAATGCTGGTAGAAATTCACTTCCCTAATCTCCCTTCTTCTGGCTTGATTAGTATTGCTACACTAATGTGTCTTGGGCAGCTGTCTAGCATCTCTGATGGCTCTCAGTTTAGAGATAATGTCTCTTCCAGATGTCATTTTTGGGATAGATGATCTTACAAGAAAACTGTTAATCAGGAAGCTTGTGTTTCATGAGATGATAGTGTCACACAAAACTGCTTAATGGAAACTCTTTAACAGAGAAAAAAAAACCTGCGTTAAAAGTAGAAATAAAAATATCAGAAGGTTTCAGGGACATGCATTCAAGCATTAAGAAATACCAGATTTTAATTTTAGTTGATAATCCTAAATTCACTCCTTTTGTGCAAATAATCAAATCTTTACTAATGTATTTTAGACATTTTCCACTGAATTTAAGATCCATTGGACAGTGTATGCTCTTTTAATGATCAGCTAATCAATATTTTCTATGATCCCACACACTCAGTGGGTGACCTTTTTTGCACTATTCTTTGCTGTTTAGAAATAATCCAGAGCCAAGACACATGACAGAGGACCAAATTCCAGCTAATCAGTACAATGTGAGCTTCTGCATGGGACAACAGGTTCCCACTGACTCTGGGACAGCTGCTTGAATATACATTTCCCAGCTCCTTGGCACTTGCTGAATGTCTGAGTCAGACCTTGATCTGAGGATTCAATTAATAAATAATTCATCGCTGCATCAATGTAGTATATGAATACTGCACAAACATTAATTACTCAGATCATTAATTTCTACAAAAAACCTTCAATGTGAAGATGGATTGTTACCTTAGATTTAGAGATTCAAGTAAACTTTGAATAAAATTTTCATTAAATAGTATAATATGTTCGCTGTTAGCATTTGCTACATGCAAGATCCCCCAGGAGATTGGATCTCATATCCACCCTCATAATTCAGAGTGTCTTCTTGAATGCTGACACTTCCCATTTCTCATTTGCATATTCCTCCTCTGGTTCTTCTTCCCTATCTATTTTCTTTGCCTTTGCACTTCATTCTCCACTTGGGGATGTCTCTGATTTCCCATACCCTGAGCCCAGTTAGTCTTAGACTTTTCTGAAGACCTCGTTGACTCCAAGAAACAAGGTCAGAGGCTAGAACAGATGAGACCAAAATGTATTGGATGTGGCTAAAACTACAAATCACTTTATATCAGTGCTGTGTGCACTAGAGTGTTCCAGGGTAAATGAAATACTGTCCTTCTCCTCAAAGAGGAAGAGGCAACCCAGAGAAAATAGCACAATGAGTGCAGAACAGAATAGCCTGGGTAGTAGAGACTAATACTTAACATATAGTAGAAGTTTCCTGGTCAAAGGAGAGGTGAGGTAGTTCCACATGTAGGTGTGAACAGCTTTCAGAGGATATAAAATAAAACTGGAAAATGCCTTTTTTGTTGAAGAACTTGTAAGGCAAATTCTAAATAAGAATTTGTCATCAAAGCCAGATATAAGCTTATGAAGATGTTTGTGCAGGGAAAAGAGAAGTGAGGCCTTCCTGGAAGACAGAACAGAAGACTATTGACAAGGATGGTCATCACCGAAAGAATAAAATTTTACTGACTTGATGTTGCCCTGATAAGAAGAAAATAGCAATGACAGGAATTTTTCTAATGTACCTGCAAGTGGTCCTGGATAGAATCTTTTCTTATGCATATTTGGGATAAATGCTACTATTTCTCTTTGTTTTGAATGGTGCAAATGTTTGTCTTCATAATTCTGCACATGCAAGCAGCATTTTTAAAAAATGCCATGTGGTAAAAATTGAGTGATTCAGAGTTAAAGATGACAACTTCTCTGTCTGCCTGGAAATGCAAGGTATTGTTCTGCAAACATTTCCATTCCAGTTTGACGCTCATGAGTCAGCCTTGAGTAACTTGCCCAGGGTCACTCAATAACAATACTGACAGACCATGAGGAATTTTTTCTTGTGTATTTGTAGGATTCTATCTGTCTAGAGTTAGCTGAATTCCACAGGAAATAACTTTTTAAACAGCATGCAGGAAAATATTCACGGTGAGAGATTTACTGTGCATCTTTAGCCTTTTTTCCTCAGGGCAAGTTTCTGTTTATGTAGGAATTAGACTTAAGAAGCAGCAGTCATGGTAGCAGTTGTGTAGCAAATGGCCAGAAGCAGACTGCTATTGCTGTAACTCTGCCTGAGCTTTAAATGCACTTCAAATATTCCGAATTTTTCATAAATTTTATTTGATCATCTCTTCAAACACCAGCAGTACGTAGTATGCAATGCATTTTATTAAATCACAAATCTTTCCCTGAGCATGGGTTTCCTCCTACAGAAACATACAGCTTTTTGCATTTGTAAATGACCAAAGACACTTGGGAGTGGAATAATGGAAGTCCTATTTTGTCATAAATCGGGACATAGAAATTGCTATACCTGAGCAAAATGTAACCTGGATCGCTGGTCAATGTTCAAATGCTTTAATTAGGAAGATTAATTGTCTTGAAAAGAAATATGAATTCTTGGTGCCAATCTTCAAAATTCTGTAGAAATGAACAACAGCACAAAATATCCTGGCTCACAAATCCACAGGGTTGTGGATTTTCAGGGAGTTCTTCATTTAAGAAACACTGTCCTGCTTCTCATTCCGCCTCTGGTGCTATGGCTTTCCCTCTCTGGTGCACATATCTTACAAATCAGTATCCTAATCCATGCTCTTGCAGCCAGGGGAATTGCTCTGTTTAGGGCTCCTCGAGCTCTGTCTGCAGCTAAATGTGTCGGGGAGCAGATTCTTTGTCTGTGCCAGTTTCACTTCAGGAAAGAGTTTAATTGCTTGAATCTGAAAGATATGCATGGCAAATTCATGAATCCCACTGAGGTCTATGTTTGTCTGTGGGTCAGCACCCTTGAGAATAGCCATTAGAATCTTTCTGCATAACTGTATGACCAGGAAAAAATTTCAGCAATTGAATGAAGAAAAATTACTTCATCCATCTCAACTTCTGGAGTCAGCAAACCAGAACTGGGAAAAGCATCACACTGTCACATTTCTGGTTGTTACATCTACTTAGGGCAAGAAAAGTACCATGAGGACAACCCTTCATATTTTCACACTGCAGAACCTGGCAAACTTTAGGAAAACAGAGGCAAAGGATTAAAACTCCCAAACAGTAAAAGACTAAATGTATATTCTCTCTTCTAAAGACGCTGTCAAGATTTAAAGAATGATTATCCTTCTGCTTACGAACTTATAAGCAGTGTTTTCTCACTTCCTGTCATCCCATCAGCTGAGACAATATATGAACTCTGTGGTGCTGTGAAGATTTAATTGAACCTCTTTCACTTTGCACCATTTTCCTCACAGAGTCACTCGGGCTTTTATGTGGTGATGAAGTGAATCTCTCCATAAGGTATCCTCCACTTAGGAGAATTAGAAAGTATGGACAAATATAATTAAGTTATCATACAGTATAAATTCATGTTGTTGGCCCAAATTTGTGTAAATGGATGTAACTGAGTTGATTTTTTTCAGCATATTTTATGCCACACGAATTTATTTGTCTGCACCATTCCCAGTTGTATTTGTGCCTATCTTTATCAAGCTGAATTCTGTGTTGTTTGCTTCCACAGTATGTATGTATGTATTCAAATTAAATAGGTCAGATATTAATTATCATTATTAAAATATTAGCTTTTATTTTACACACCAAAAAGTAAATGATGTGTGCACCACAGGTGAAAACCTGTGTTTTGTGTTGCACAGGTGGTTGAAGAGCACTGGAGAGAATTCAAGCACCCCCCTGAATATTCTTCTCTAGTTATAATGCTTGGGAATTTGGATTATGGATATGAGCAAATATAGGTGATAAGCATAATTAAAATAACTTCCTAATCAGTGCAGGCCACATTCAATAAATTGCCACCAGTCTGTGTACTGGGAGTTGAGGATGCTGATCCCAGTTTGTGGTTTTAAGCCATATTTTCTCATTTCATTATAAACACATCATTCACTTTACCTGTATATCTGAGGAGCAGTATGATTACTGGTGTCACTTTTGGCCTAGCAACAAAAGAAATATTCTTGGCTCTGTTAAGAGTCTTCTATTTTTACTACAATGCTCTCTAAAATTTGCTCATCTGGGGTTGTTCACTTGTGCTGGCCCAGTACAGCAGTAACAGACTAAGGAACATTTGAATAATTCTCTTGGCTGCCTTAAAAGAATAATTTTATATTTCCATCTAGAAAAGGTCCCATTTAAAGTGTTTGTATATTTAGCTTTGAGAGCAGAGATATTCAGTTATATCTTCTCTACCCCTGCCTCAGATATGTGACATTTCAGCCATTCAGCTTCTTTGACAGAGGTGCAAAATGACATTTCACATGCTCTGCTGCCTTGTATCCTGCCCTTTGCCGAAGTATGGAGCTGGGTGACTCTGGTACTGCCACACAGCTGCTTTAATTCAACAACAGAATTGACTAGATACTGAATATATCACATTATGGGGATGGTTTGTCACCAAGAAGAGCCTCTACTTATCAACAGTTTATTTTCTTTAACAATAAGATTGAATGTTTCATGGAGAGACGCTGAACTGCCAACTTAAGGGTCCCAATTACTTAGTGCAATGTAACCTCACTATTTTAGAGGGAATGAGATTAGAGGATTACCATGTATTTGCATTGTCACTAATGACCATAAAAATGTTTGGGGGTTAGTGTNCTTTTTGCATCTTGCACTCTGCTGATCTCTGTGGATTCAGACATGGAAAATCAAGAGAAACAGTCCTGCTAGAGTTATGAAGGTTTAAAGGCATGAAGGAATCCAAATTTTTAGTAAGAAATAACATCTTCTATTAGAGACATTAATATCATTTGAATACATAAACTAGATTTGAGGTGCAGATGCCCTTCAGAAGAAATTTAGATCTGTAAGACCTGCTGATCCATATCAGTGAGATATGCTGCAGAGAATAAATGAACATTATCAGCCTCTTTAGTCCTTTTCAGGCTTTTAAACACCTTTATAAATCAGAGGTGGTAAGGGTGCCTTTCCTTAAAAACTCAGAGTGTATGGTCACACAGACAGCATGTGGGAATCCCAAACCAAAATCCCTCCTTTATCTCAAAAAGTATTAGTACATATCCTCGTCCTCTTTTGTGAATACCTCAACACTTCAGATGCTTGAAGATTGTAATGCAATGGGGCTTTTATCTGTTTCTTCTTTCTATGCTTTTCCACTTCCCATGAGATAGAAAACCCCTATTGTGAAGCAGACATTCACTACTCACCAGTGAATACCAAGACAAGACAAATTAGAAATGTCCAGATGATAGAAATTTATTTCCTGGTTTTTTTTTCAATTTAGGAAACACCTAAATGTAAGTATCAATTCTGGCTGTAATTGCCACAATATCTATAACCAGCCTACCAGAGATTTGGTCTAATGATGATATGGATATTCTGCTACTTCACATGTTTGAACTAAAGACGTATTTCTTAATGTGTGGATGACACCTGAAGACATATAGTATGTAGAGCTCTACCAGAAAACAAAACAAACCCTTGGTGAAGAGCTACAGTTTACTAAAGCCCAAATAAAAAACTTTCTATTCTCATCCAAGACTGTCTTCTTGTCCTTGCTGTCTGTAGCTGTCAAAGAGCATCCAGGAGCTGGTCCTGAGAAATGAGGATAGTAAATGACCTTACACTCAATTCCCCTTCTAGCTCTTTGTCATCAGAAGGAGTGGGCATATTTGACAGCAATCTTTGGCCCTCCTTAATACAGAAAGAAAATGTTGTGAAGCTAAGAGTCTTGAGAACTCATGGAATTCTACTGGTCGCATGCAGGGAATTTAAAGGACAAGCAACATGGGTTTTTTCCAGAGTTTTTCTAATTTAGAACTACATTATGGAGTGCTATGCTAAGCACCCAGTTGTGGTTACAGAGCTGGAGGTAAATTTGACTCTTGACAGAAAGAGATGGGAATGGCTAATACAATTTTAAAACTGCTTACTCAGAAATTAATATTTTTTCCTTATCCTTTCCTTGCTGTTATTACCAAATCCCAGAAAGGTGTATTTTAAGAAGGACTGCACTGCATTTCCAGTATGTAAATAGTATCCCAGAGGGTAGAGAGATGTTGCTGTAGTCTAAGTAATAAGACACATTGGAATGAAGGGAGATGTAATTACTTAAGCAAAGAACGCTGTAGCTGGAACATTCATCTGTCATCTAGTCCATCACTGAGCCTTATCCTCAGCCCAAGGTAAAGTTGCACATTCCTGTTTATTACAGAGCAATAATTCTGGTTCCAGCTGTTGACATGGCCTTTTACCTAAAGATCAAGGCTGTCAGATGCTGGTAGAAAGGAGTATTCAATGGGAGGAAGAGCATAGAAAATTAACAGGGACAAGTTTTACCAAATATATTTAGAATGAAAAATTATCTTTTTACTAAGCTAAGCACAAAATGCATGGATCTTGCAGTGAGTCTTAGGAATAGATCTGTAAATCTCCTCTCTGAGTTTTAAGAAATATAGTATCTGATCAATAGACTGACCAAACACTGATTATTTGTAGTGGAAAATTGCCTCCCTGGCTACTAAAATTGTGGAGCAAAGGCTCTTTCCAATTTGAGAAGGCACTTCATTACATGAGTAGTCCAAAGAAACAGATCAATCTCCTATCCCTAAAGTCAAGGAGCCTCATCTGGCCTGAAAATGGTGAGGCTTGCAACTACATTGGTCCTCACAAGACTTCCATTTATTTGGTCACAATAAGAAATAAAAAATATCCCTTAAAGCTTGATAATCAGTTGTCTGCCCAGCAGCTGAATACAATTGAGTTCTACATGTAGGCAGAATATTTTTATTTAATGCAAAAATTCCTCTAATGATTCCCTGTCAAAAAAAAAGAAAAAAAAAGGACAATATATAAAGTACTTACAGGTGTCTTAAATATGGTTCTTTATTATTGTGATGGTCATGATGATGGTAATGTTGATGATGGTATATTTCTTGAAGTTCATTTGCCCAGTTTCAAAGAGGAAATTGGATCTAGGATCATTCAAAGCTTCATCAAATGGAGAAGCTGTAAAATAAAAATTACTTCCTGCCACAGCTCTAATAAACTTCCCCTTCCTGCATCTCCTTCCCTCCATGTATAACATTCCCCCGTAGGTTCATAATGATGATTTAATCTCCTTTGCTCTTGCTTTATGGGAGCCAGTAGCTGGAACTCTATTTAGATTGATTATTCTTCACTTGTTATTAACAAGTGGCAAATTAATGGAGATGAACAAAAATGAAAGAGGAGATTTAAATCCAGCTTCCTCTGCACCACAGGGTTTTGATTTCAGACAGTTTATTCCTAATTTGAAGACAATGACAGTGAATTGAGAACCTTCTGGGGTGTGTTAAGATTCAGTAGGAAGGCTGACAAAGTATTTCGTGGCCTTTTTTGTTCAGATTTAGTGAACACTCCAAACAGGTCTTAATTCTTCCCTGATGGTGCTCTATCTGGTGTCTTCTCCCTCCACTTGGAAAGCTTCACACAGGCTGGCTAGATTGCAATGAATAGTGCTATAATATCCCTTATGTGCTCCTTGTAACTTTTGCAATTGCTTCATAACTGGTGCTCCAGACAATTTCTCTGCTCTTCTCAGTATAAAAGACAGAATGTTTCAGTTTATACAAAATTTTAAAATGTTTCTTTCACCTCCAGGTGAAAATTACCTCTAGCAGATTTCTATTGGAGAACAGGGTCTTATGGGAGCTCCATTCTCAACCCTTATTGTTGATGCAATGGAAAGAAGATAAGAAAACTGCATATTTGTATAATTATTGTTATTGAGATTATCATCATCATCATCATCATTATTAATGTTATTGGTACTGTTATTGTTATTTAATAATAATTATGATAACAATAAGAATCATAATATTGCTGTAACCAAAATACTAGGCTATTTGCACCTCATTTTAAAATATGACTTCTGTCCAAAGAAGCACTATTTCAATTTTTGGCTTGACAGCCTGTTTAGAAAAAAGCTCAGTGAACAGCTGCAGGTTTCCAACTCCAAATTGTTCATGAAAGGAACACTACAATTTTAAACATAAGGAGTTGGCAAAGTACTGCACCTTCCAAGGTGGTGTGCTTCAAATTGGATGGATTTCAGCCTCTCATTAGGATTCATATGACTTTTCAGTGGTAATTTCCCCATTGTTCCAGTCACTTCTTTAACTCCTTGTTTTCTATGGGGAAATAGTATTTGTGTTTTGCAATATGCACTCTGCTCATAAGTCAGCCTCTCTTGCTAAGTGTTTGATCTCAGGTGCAGGCAAAGAGGAAAAACAGCTCTTGAGAGAAGACTTTTCCAGACCTAGGGAAAGAATGTGAAAGTAATCAGAAGCAGCTCATTCCTCTTTCAGCTCACTTTAAATATAAACATGGGATTTACAAAGTCTTCGTATGGGGGCTATAATCAGTCATAGACCCTATTACACTATCAGTAAATCTGTGAAATATTTCCCACAAGATTGGCCATTTCCATGGTCTTTCTAGTTCAGTAGCCATTAAATCAGGATCGAGACCATAGCAGAAAGCATTAGATGAAGAAGACAAGACATAATTCCAGATAAGAAATATAGTTATATTGTGTACAACAAACAAAGGTAGGTACAGAGTAACCAAAATGTTGGAGAATACTGAAAAATTTGGAAAACCTACAATTCAATTATTGTTGTGGGAGCAAGATACTAAGATAGAAGCTTCAAGCCATAAATATTCTCTGATATTTTGCAGGAGTGATTGAAATGAATGTCTCACCCTATTTCAATTTTCCACCTCTCACAGCTGTGAGATTATAATGGATAATATCAGTACTCCTTAACTGGAAAGTAAGAAAACTAAATTGTTTATTGATGGAATGGAATTAACAGTAATAGTTGAAACTGAAGGTGAGTGCAAGGAATTCATTAGATCCCCAAGATGCTGTCTGTGCTATAAAAGGCAGATGCAATTCAGCGCTGATAGGTACAAGATAAAGCACATGGGAATACACACATACACCATCATGAGCTCTAAATTAGCTATTGCTATCAAGACCTTGGAGTCACTTTTTATAGTTCTCTGGTGGTCCACATGTAAGCAGAAAGTCAGGAATTTTTTGGAAAGGAATAGAGAATAAAGCAGAGACTTATGTCACTTCATAGCTAATCATATCACAAGTTACTATATGACACAGAGAAAAATTATAAAGATGTTTTATGGAGTAAACAAAGTACACAGGAGAGGAAGGATGTGGGTTTGCATTTGCCTTAAGCCATTACTGTCTGCTCCTGACTGTTTCCAAAGGAAAGCTGGGTGAGGGAGCTGATCTTAGGTTAGAGACCATTCTTATATTCATTCATTTCTTACATTCGTGCTTTTCAAGTAGGTGAGTTTCTCAATGTGTCTAACATATAGTTTTAAGGCACTTCAGCAACTACGTTTCTTTAAGAATTTTGGTTACCACATAAATATAGTAACAGGTCCTAACTAATCTTTAAACATAATAAGTAATCATAAGCTGGTTTAGCTTGATTTATTGAAAAAAACACATGATGCCAGATGAGATTACTGCTCACACATTGTACAATGCACCTGGCTAGGAATGGTGCCAGATATATGTCTCAAGAGACTTCATGCTAAAATTCAATTAAAGAATGTATCAAATTCACTCTGATGTACATCTTTCTGCAATAAAAATGATACTTTCAAAAATTAGATCTTATATACAATGAAATAATATGTATACTGGGTCTTTTTCCCCATGAGAGATGCCGGAGGCATTACATATATAACATAAAATGTATACATAAATTATATAGTATATTTCTTGTGTAAATCTTTGTTCTGAGCTCTGAAATTATTTGCTTGCATTCTTTGAAAATGCCATTTTTCAGCTTCATTATTTATTTCTTTTTTTTTTTTTTTAAGATCCTGGTTTTTTTGGTTCTGCTCTGTGGTTAGCATCTCTAGTGCCCTTGATATGACACTTTAAGAACAATGTCTGAATTAGAAAAGTATGCTGTAATTGAGTGTTAATGGGGAAAATATGCATGAACTTTATGACACATCCTTCCAGGAAGCTGTGAGAAGCTTTCCTGTCCTGGAATCTTGATATCAGATTTTCAGGGCTTAATTAATTTTCCTTTTCTTAACATGAGATTAAATTTTATGTATGATCAATCGAGTTCTTCTGCCAACATTGCTATGGCTGAAGCAGTGAGCACATGGTGCTGAGGGCCTGAAAACCCTCAGCAGCAGGGAGTGAGTGATCCTTGGCTGGATTTGCTTGAGCAGAGACTCAACCTTTGCAAGGGTCCTTCTTAGGCAGAGCTGCACCCGCTGCCTCAGAGGCTTTAGCAGTTTCTAAAGCTTGGTGAAGCTGTGCCCCCACCCAGCACAGCTGTTTGGAAAGGGTCTCTACGATTTCTTTCACATCATTACCCCTTAAAAAGCACTTAAAAGCCCCTTCTATGAGTCTATGCAAAAGAGCTTACCAAAGCCATGTTCTCACAGGATACCCACTCTGGAGGCAAAGCCAGCTGAAGGATCTGCCTGCCCCTCCTCATCTCTCTCCTCTGCCTGCTTGCTCCTGTTCCTGGTTCCTGTCTCAGCTGAGCTAGCTCAAGTGCTTCCAGGGCTGTTCTGAAGCTCAGACAATAAAACCAGCTCAGTTTAGAATAAATCCTTTCCAGATTTAGTTCTGTAAAACATTGAATGCAATCTTTAAGTAATTGTCCCAGGACAGCTGAGGTGCCAGCCAGCTGAGGAGCAAGGGGAAGACATGGATGGCTGCAGGTAGTGAGGGGAAAAGACAGGAAAACGTTTAAAGCTGTTCCACAAATAAAACCAATATCTGTCTGCACTGCACTTGACTGTTGCAGGAATAACCCAGCAGCAATTTACTTTCTCTGAAGCCAGGGAGAGTCACAAAGATAATTACACTTACAAAAAGTAATCTTTCCTTGGGTGTTGTTTGGTTGCTGCCATTTGTGCCAGACTCTGCTGGAGGCAGTGGCCATCCCTCATGCTTCCCCCATGCATGTAGAAATTGCACGTAGGGCTGATTTTTCTGTGGGAGCACCCTGGGTAGGTTTTCTGTGTGGCCAGGCAGAGCATCACAGTGCTGCTGCCTGCACTGCCATTACCTGTGCCAGTGGCTGAGGGGACTGGCTGCTGGCACAGCTGTCACTCTGCTGTCACTGAGGTTAGGATTTCTGGCACGTCCCCTTCTGTGGCTTCTCAGGTCCTCCACACCAGCCCAGGATGGCAAATATCTCCTAGACATAGACTCCCCTTCTCCTAGTTTTTCCTCCCCATTCTCTCCATCCCTCTTTTCTTTCCCTATTGGTTTCCTGCTCCCAACCTTTCCTGTAAGAACTGGGATGTGATTGTCCCACCTGGTGCAGCCCTGATAGCTCCTCAGCCAGAGTGCCAGGTCAGTTATTTGACATCTCTGCCTGGGTGTCACATGTGTTTCATTTAAACCCAGACTAGCCATTACATCTTGAGGACCTAGCCCCATTCAGCCGTCCTCTTCTACCCTCTCTGTGAGAGAGTTTAAGCCAGGCACTCTTGGCCACCTTTGCAGGCCAAATTTATTGACAAGGGAGAAATCACCCTGACAAAATGCATACACAGCTCCCCACACTAAATCGCAGATGCTAAATCACACTGCCAGTCATGCTCAGGATGAGAATTCACTTCATGAACACTCCCCTTGATTTAAATAGAGGAGTATGCCAGCTATTTTTAATTTACGAGTCCACCACACTGCTGCTGTTGATGGCCACTGATGTGGTCTATTGCTGTGATGCACTAAGCATATACTAAAATTTCCCAACACATCCTGTCACATAAAATGTCTGTGTCTGTACTGTGTTACTTTGACAGTCATCACTTGTATGGGGTCTGAAACTTGTCATTCTTCATCTTTTCATCAGATGAAACTTCAGAAAATGTATATTTGTCTGGGAGGTTGTAATCTTCATTTATTTTTGTAGGGTATACTGATGAACAGCATTTATGACAGACTAACTACACTAACAATTTAATCAAGTTCTCTACTAAGAAAGATAGAAGGTGAGTTTCCATCTAAGATAAATATGGTGAGGTTTTTTTGCCATTTCAGCTGTGTCTGTATAATGGTGTCCTTAACAAATGTTTGCTTTTTAAGGACTGCATCTCAATTAACCCAAACAGTTTTCAAATTGAAACAGAAAAGGAAATGCGTGAAAAGGCCAATTATAAGCAATCTGGAGTGAATTGCTGCAATTTATTGCCAGCTTGAAACTCTGAGATGGACCAAAGGTAAATCACTGCATTCTGAAACTAAGCAAAATTATCCACGAAATTTTCCTTTCCTGTTGAACTTGAAAACAACCTGGCTCCTGAGTACATAAGAGTATGTTGTTCTACCACTATAGAGCATTTTTAGCTTTTTAAAGACGTTGTTTTGTCCTTATGCTGATAGGCCTTCCCATCTTGAATCAAGAGCTGAGTCTCTTCAGAGACTCTTTATGGCATCTTAGCCATCGCTGAGCTGAAAGCCCAGTATGTTCCCTCATCAAAGCAGCAGGAGCTCCTTCTGCCAGGGCTTTTTCATAGCTGCCTGGCTTCAGCACTATGTAAAATTCACTCCAGCAGAAGAGACCAATGCTCCTCTTGTGAGAGGAGTCTAGACAAGGGAATCTGACACTCAAAAGAATGGTGCAAGGGGCATTAAACTGAAATAATTTGGTCCCCACAGGGTCTCTTCAACCATTACACCGAGGTTATTCTGAAAGCCTTACTGTGTTTTCAGCTCTTATCATTTGCTCTGACAGGTAGTTTCCTGTCTGAATAAAAGCCACAACTGCAGGGCAACCAGGATCATCAGAGCAGGGCAGGCCCTACTGAAGGGAAGCCAGGGGAAAGAAACTGACACAGTACCTCCATTCCAATAAGCAAAGTGTGATCAAAACATGCCAAAAAGTTGCTGTCTTTTTCAGTTTGAAGATAGGCATAATATTAATACTGTATTAGTACTGTATTAATGTAACTATTACACATCACATTATTGATAAATTATGAGAAGCAAGGCACCTTGGAATCAGAAATGTAAAGCTATGATGTCTGTAGCAACCAAAATTGCACTACATATGTTAAAGATCTCAAAAAAAAAGAATCCTTAATCTAGAAATCTTCTCATCTGGAAGGCTATGAGTTCAAGTTTTTGCCTACATCCTAAACATGGGAGAACTGGATGAGAACCAAATATTTTAAAAATGTATATAGCTTATTCAAATGTGCAGCATACTACCCTGCCTGCATGCAGTGGAGTCCTCCTAGGTAGGGTCAAACTGGAACTTCCTGGCTTTGTTAAGTGCTAACCCATGAAATTTTGTTAATAACTTGTGTGCTTTAAAGAGCAATTTGCTAAAAAGGGAAAAATCACTTTTCCCTAATTAGCAGCACATTTGCTCCACAGGTCTTTCTTCATCATAGAATCCTGCTCACTAAAGGCTTCCAGTTATCAGTTGGGTAAAATCCAACTTTGTTATCTCGAATCCTACAGAACATAATTTTTTTGTATGTCAGTTCACTGCTGTTTATTATAAGTTATTTCCAGACTTCCTTCTTTGCTTTCCCGAAAGATCCTTGCACTGACAGGAGCTACCCTGTGTGACTGCACTGCAGTCTACTCCGTGTTTACTCCACTGGAGCAGGCAGAGGAGACAGTGAGGCGACAGGAGCAGGAAATGAGACAATAACAGAGATGGAACATGACTTGAGGAAATTCCAGAAGTCCTCAAGGAAACAATGAGAAAATATTAATTAAGAAATGTCTGTTTGTCTGGCTCCAGTTAGCAAATAAACCCCAAACCTTGATGTTGTGATGTAGAGAGGAGAAAGGAGAGAGTGCAGATGGCTATTGCTAGAAATGAATGTCTGGTAATGAGAGGAATGTAGGTGGTATTGGGTGGGATGTGATTTCAAAAGAACTCAGAGTGAGAGAATTTACCTAAGGTGATGAGCCACTGTGTACTAAGAATATACAGGTTTTTGCTGCTGGGAATTTTCCTTTTATTTATTTATTTTTTAATGTATTTAAAGGAGTAGGCAGTAACTTCGTGTTTTTTAGCCTTAATCTCCTCCACTGTTCCGACACTCTTGAGAACAAGTGCTAGGTAGTGATGGAAGATGAAGAAACAATTATGCTCCCACAGCGGGAACTGTCTGCTGGGTGACACTGAGGGCATTTGAACCTTGGACTTGCAAGTGAGCTCAGACACAGTGATGAATGAGGCTGCATTTGACACAAGGGAAATGCATTAAAGTCATCCTCAAAACTAATCCTCAGTGCTGGTTCTGAAGAACCCAAATCATATTTCTTCCTTTGTAACTATCACACCCTACTTTAATTTCTGTCCTCACCATCTTTCTCTTTGATTTTAACTGGAATAAAGAAAGTGCCATTGATAAGATTTAGTGTATAATCCTAAACTGCACAAGAGTAACTTGGATCATTGAGGTGCAGTTTCTGATCCTAGAACTGCTATTTCCCTGCACTCATGTTGCTACTTTTATCAAAGTCTTGAGAGACAGTTAAGCCTGATGAATGCATCTAAGTTTCTGCACAAAAAGAAAATACCCTAAACTCTAATCTTATGTTGGCTGGAGCTGATCAGACTGGAAATTTCTGGCCTCAGAGCAGTACTGGTAACTCTTGTCCCAACCAGTGATGTATCTGTTTGTATTGTTTTCAGGTTTAGGCAAATGACTTACTGGGTTTTGTGTATCTTATGAAATTCTCTATCTATATTTCTTCCCATTAAACATATTTTACTAGGCATTGGCAACTGTGGACACATCTGTATCTCCTGCTGTGTGATGGTACGTAATGACATGTAGCCACTTCTAATTTTTATTAAAAACCCAGTACACTGAAAAACACCTAAAAAGCACTCCCAAACAAGATAGAGAGGAATAGCAATCATGTTTTGGCTAAGTTTGTTTTTCGTGCTCAGTGTTCTTCCCCTCTGTGTTGCACATTACTAACATTTCTATCAGTAGTTGAAGAATGGTAATATTCCTCCTCTCACTTTACTTCCCCCTCATCTTCTTACTTTTGTCCTCTCAAATAATATATCTAGTCGCCTTAAAAAACATAACTTCCTTCTATCAGTGTCTAAAGTCCAGAAACTGAGAGCTTTCTACTTTATTGCAGAAGCATAAACTCTGTTACTGTTGGTAAATGAGGCTTTGCAGCAACCAAGCTCTGGAAAGCCACGGCAGGGAGTGGATTCTTCCCTCTTTCTCACTGTTACAAACAGGGGAAAGTCTTCACTGCTTGTGCTGAAGTGAGGGAAAAATCAACACCATATTTACTATTCTGCACGGATCATCCACTGTCTACGTACTACGAGCTGAAAATACCATCATAGGAAGCATTAAGAAGGCACAGCTACTAGTAATGAGCATATGTGTATCTCTATTATACTGGTTTTAATATAACAAGGTGTAGTGAATGCAAAGGGCCTTACCCAGTCTGCCAAAAAAAAAAAAAAAGTAGAAAAGAAAAAGAAAACCCTACCCTAAAGTAGTCCTTTTTCTTCTTGAAGGTTGTTAATGAAAAGGGAAAAAAATAACACTTGAAATGAAAGACGTTGAGGACCTGCTTGTCCTTGCACACATTCACTGCGTGCTGAAGCCTGTAACAATGAAGGGAAATGATAGCAGAGCAGCATTACCCTCCCTCAGACTGAGAAACTTTCACTGCAAAAGCATTTTAAAAGAATAACCCAGAGTACAGTAATTAAAGCTGATTTGGTTTCTCAAAAGACTGCTTCAAGCTTTTGTGCTGAACCTTCACAAATTCCACAGGGCTTTATTATTAATTGTGTTCCCCCTTGCACACTGCTCTCTTTGGGATGTTTCTGCTGTCACAGGCTTAGTATTTCTCACAGGCTTTCTGTACATAACTGAGACTTGTCAGAAGAGAGAAATGTTTTTCCAAGCATTTTTCCCCTTTGTCCTGCCTCTCCTGTGCCTTGTTCCCTTGGTAATTTTTTGTTTGCTTGCTTTTTAATTTTCTTCAACATTTTCTTTCAGAAAATCTCTGGTGGAAAGGAATTACATTGGGGCTGGATGCTTTTCTTTAACCACTCTGAGATCATATGTCAATCCCACTTGGAATCATTGCTCCTGAATGTCTGAACTGGTCTCTTGCAGGAGCTGCTTGACTCACAGCAGGGCAGGCACCAATGAATGCAGCTGTGGGTACAACACACACACCTGGCCATGGATCCAGATTCCACCAGATATTAGGAGAGACAGAAACAGAATTTAAAGGCTGCTGCTAGGCAAGGGAATCTGGATTGGGAAGCAACCTGTGCTAGAGGGAACTACCAACCCTTCAGGCTGTATTTCTCTCACAGCCATTTTTCTTATGTTTCTCTGTGCTCCTTTTGAATGGTTTTGTGTTTTATTGCTCTTTTTTTAACTTGAAAAAGTGAAAGGCTAAATTTTGTAGAATTTGGAAGACAGCCTATGTATCCTGGAATGAAAGTAAAATGTAGCACTCTTTAATGTAGTCAAAGGGACTATAACATGAAAGGTAGTGACCCATTGTCATTTAAAGGATACCCCTAAGTATCCAAAGACATTGTTGCTACTTTCTAGATAAACTCCACTGCTGATATTTCTTATTTCTTTCTGTGATCACTCATAATAGATAAAGAAATGTGAGGGGAAATAAAAAACAGTTTCCACTTTGACTGGTGCTTGTGCTACTTTAACACATGACATTCATTGCTCAATGGTAGCCAGCCACCTTGCAAGGCTAGCCAATCTGCCACAGCACTTCATGGGTTTCAGCAAAACAGGGTAGATAAGAAGGGGACCTGACTGTGGACTGAAGTTCTTTCTCTCTGAAGAATTGTTCAAATGGAAAGAAATAGAAAGTCCCTCTGCCATCAAATATATTGTTTCATCCATCTAACTGTCCTGACTACTGTATGACTCTCCTGCAGGGGAAGGCTTCTGTTTATGGGGAAAAATGAACTTCATTATCATCAGCCGCTTGTCCTTGATGGCAAGGTCGAGGGTTCTTTAAGTTCTTTGGATTTGCTGAGCCAGATGTAGTTGTGTACATGTAGGCATGCTGTTGTAATCTAGTCATCTGCCCTTCCTTTGCAGTCAAAAGGAGAAGATAGTCCTCCTGCATCTTTCTTGATTTTAACACATTAAATATCAAATTAATTTGTGCTATGTAATGCCCTAAAGTGGCTGTTTGTTCCCATTAACACCTCAGAGAGGTAGAATGATCAGTTTAGATATAGTAAGAAATAAATGCCACTCCCTATCTTCACTAGGGACAAGTAGGAGGATATGAGAAGCTCTGGGCTGGCTAACCTCACCATGATCCCTGGGAACAAATAACCCTGGAAAGCATTACCAAACCTATGAGTGACAGGAAGGTTATGGGAGTCATCAGCATGAATTTAGGAAGGGAAAATCAAGACTGACCAAATTGATAACCTTCTGCTCTAAGATTGCAGATAAACTGGTGAAATATGGACCAAATAACAGGGCAGTAAAGAGGACAGAGTCAGACTCTTCTCAGTTATGTTTATCAAAAGGGCAACAGGCAAAAGGCATGAGCTGATATGTGGGAAATTGTTTTTAAACATAACCATAATTTTTTATTATGATGTTGGTCAAATACAGAAACAGGTTGTCCAGGGAAGTTTTGAGCTTTAGTCCTTGGAGATGCTCAAAACCTGGCTGGATGCAGTCCTGGGTAATGTTATAGTTGACTCCAAAAGATATCATCAAGCATAATAAAATATTGTTTGTTTGTTTGTTTTGTTTATCCAAACCCAATATTCTACAAGAGGACAAAAAATTCTGGAGTAGGCTTCTGAATCTTTTGCCAGGTTATTTGTTTCAGCTCCACTGTAGTGGAATCAAACCAATGCTCCCATTGACTGAAAGCTCTGTGCCCAGGAATGCTTAAAAAGGAAAAAACAACCATTAAGAAAGTGTGTGGCAATGCCTTGGACTTTTCTTGGCTGTGAACACAAGCAATAAAATGTTGTTTCTTTTTAAAAGAATAACTTCTGAAGTATCAGGTAAAGATAATGAGATCTGGAGAGTTTATCAGCATAATAACTGTTGTTCAGGAAGACACGGAGACAAATTAGAATCATGCAGACATGACTGGGTTTGCTCATTGACTGGGTGCAAGTAAAAGAGCACATAAAAGTGTGGGGTAAAAGAGAGTTTGTCTATGTCTGAAGTCAATATAAAATTTTCTCCATTCTGTCTAGAAGACACCACAAAGCAGAAGAGTTGAATTAGTTTTTAATTTACCAGTGTTTTTTTCTTCTCAAGGCTCAGAGGAAAACCTATTGTCTGCAAAGTAAAAGGAATTTGAAGAATTTCTTCTGTTTCTTCCAATCTCTAGGGAATGTGGCCTCACCTTGCACAGCCTACCTCATTTTGAGACTGGTGGTTATAAAATACTCAGAGAGATGCACCAAGCAAAATATTAATTCCCATTGTGCTTGGGCAGAAAATAACATCCTTTGTTCTCAGTAGCAGACCTGGCCATGTGGTCCAACCTCTGCAACCTCTGCAACCTCCAGGTTTCAGTACTGAGAATCCCAGCAGTGAAGAAACGCTGCCTTCCAGGGCTTCAGCTGGTACAGACTGCAGGAGCACGTCCCGTTTTGTCTCATGGGTCACTTCCTCTACACAAGTTTCTGCCCCTTTCCCAACTCCCCAGTGGCGGTGGGGTTCATTTCAGTGCCTCCAGAGTGGAGGTTGTGCCTGACATTCCAGCAGGGCTTGTTGCTTCTGAGCAGTCACTTAGGCTAAAACAAAAATGAGTTACGAAGTGACAAGATAGCTCTAGACACACCAGTGAACTAGAAATAAGTGGAAAGGTCAGTAAAATATTCTTCTGCTGAATTAGAATGTGTGTTATTTAAGAATACATGGAAATGGATCAATAGTTAATACTTTGCTTTTGCACAACACATTCTTTATATATTTCTTATCTCATTAGCACACTGAATAGGCATTTGAGGAAGGGATGCACCCAAAAGCCCATTCTCTGCAAAAATAAAGGAAAGGAAATGCACAAATAATAATGTCACAGGACTCAGACACAGGATTTTTTTTTAAATCCCTTATTTCTCTTTCCTTCTAACTTCTGATCATGATCTCTAGGAGCAATATTTTTCAAATTTCCTCTGTTCTAGAAGCATTATTAATGGAACACTGAAATGTTCTTTGAACATGCACCAGGTGCAAGACTTTTAAAGTCAGATCATTTTCAATTACTGCTGCATTTTCCCCTTTTCCTTAGGCATAGGCAGCATAGGCATTATTTGAACAGATATTTTATGAACCGACCCACTTAGAGACAATGCCATGCAATGTTTGAAGCTGATATTCTGATCTGACACATACTTGCAAGTGTTGATGTCTCTTCTAATAGCCCTCTACCTCTGCTGAAATCCGATTGCAATAGAAATGGGTGCAAAAGGCAAAGCTGAATGTGATAAAATGCCTCAGAAAGCACAATACATAGCTCAATGTATTGTGCTCCATCCCTTAAAAAAGAAGTTAACGACAATGGTTCCAGATGCTGTGAAAAGAATTGGGAACAACAGGACTGAAATGGCTTATTAGGAATATTTACCTAATGAGAGGGTCACTAAATCAGGACTTGGGTTTACTCTCCCTTCCTTGGTAGGTCTCAAGTCTTCCTAGAGGCACCCCTTCTTTGTGTCCCACTTCCCTACATGCAACATGTGGGTCCCAGTACTGTCCTACCCTCTGAAGTGATGATGGCAAGGTTTTCAAAACTGGTGGTAATTACAAGATTGGGAAAATACCTATAACAATTAGGAAGGGGTCAGGGAGAAGGATGTAGCGGGTATGCTGTATTTCTTCATCAGATGTTTTCAATCTTGCAGGAAGCAAGGCATTCTCCAGAAAATCTTTGTCTGGTGGAAGCACAACTGCTCTGATGTTCATCTCAGAGTGACATTCTGGCTAGCTCCTGTCAGGAGCCCTGCTGGTAGCTTAGACAGCACTTGAGATATGGAGGAAGCCCAAGCACTGAATCATGGTACAATTATAACAAGCTGCTGCGCTGTTCCAGAAAACATCTCAGTTTCAACCCATCAGGTTTCACATATTTAGAGTAAATTTTACTCAAACGAGCTTGTTCGTCTAACAGGCTGGAAAATCTGGTAGGAACTGCCAATTTGTACACATTTGCCACTAATAGGCTGCTCAAGCACTGTGGAGATTTCTATAGCTGTGGAACCATTCATGTGGCCTCACAGTCACTCCCTAGGGATGGATGCTAGATCCATCACAGCCAGCCACAGAGTTATGATTTGTGTTATGGGTTGTAGTGGCTAGCAAAATTGTCAGTATCCAGAACTACATTGTGCTTTGGCTGTCCCAAAATCAGCCAGAAAGTTGTCCCCTCTCCCAAAAAACAGCACTCTTCATGTACAGAATGAAAAGTCACCATCTGGTGTGCATCTGGCAGCAGACAGGTGGTGGAGTAACAGAGTCAGAGCCAGGTCCTGGTGGATGAGTTCTCCAGTGAAAGGGCAGAATGGGCACAGCCTCCAAGGCACATCACACTCGGATGGGTGAAAAGTGTCAGCAAACTTAGATTATTAATTAATTAATTAAAAATCTCTATTGGAGGTTCCTAAGAAAGTGCATCTCTCTTTGCATTCTCTGTACTTGCAGTGTCCTTCTGTCTGCAAATGAGAATCTGTCCAGCAGTGAGACCTCTTTCAGGCTATAAGGTAGCTGCAGTACACATTGTAGCCATGTGTGCTTCCCAGTATGTGCCCTGGTGGGTCAGGGGCAATATTTTCCTTCCTTGAACCCAGGGCAAGGGTGTTACAAGTTAGGAAAAAATATATTTTTATTCTGTGCAGGGCAAGTTCCTTCTTTGCTGACAGAGGACAATTTTCTCAGTGATTTGATGTTTTCTGAATGTTTAGTTACTTTATAGATTTAAGTAGAATGAAGTTTTAATTTGAATTATTCCTCTTAGATGCAAGGAAAAGCTCTGCAAAATAGGACTTTGAAAGGCAATATTCTCTCAGTTTTGGTCAGTTTCTATTCCAAGCCACTGGGCTTCAGGAACAGATGCAAGCTATCCTTGAGAAATAGTGTCCTTCCTCTGCTGCAGATGGGAAGCAGAAATGAAGGCTATTGCTCCATTCTGCTTTCTGGCAGGGTTATTTACTTAATTGTGCCTTCTTAATGGCAGGAAAAAGGCCAGGAGGATGAGGGTCACAAGACTTTCTTCATGGTAGACTGTGAATTGAAGCCCAAGGTTTAACAACTTCAGAACCCAAAGACAGCAACCAGTTTATCAGTATGTAGTCACTTATTGAATGAGGGATCAATCTGATGATACCAGGAATTACTGCCCTGGGATCTAGTTTTGGTAGTTTGATTAAACTTCCTTAAATATGTCAAGAGTGGAAGTAAATAAAGCTGGTGCTCCAGTGGGCACTCTCTAGTACTGCATCAATTTTCAACACAATAACAAAAGTGCTCGTAATCTATACTTAAAGTCAATTAAAGCTAAATGCAAGATGCTCAATTCTTTCTGTGCAGTTTATTTCTCTAAACTGTGTTTTGTTTGAGGTTTTGTTTGTTTGTGTGTTTGGGTTTTCTCATTTGCTTTCTTGTAGGTTTTTTTGCTTTGTAACATCATGTTTTTTCTGAGTTTGTTAACCAATATCGTCAAATCCTGAAGCCTAAATCATGAAATTCCTCAGATGGATTAAAAATAATGAGAGTTTTAATTTTTTCTTTTTTTTAGTTGCTCTTTGAACTGTTAGAATTTAGCATTTTGATCCTTTTGGGTTCAGCATTTCATTTTTCCCACTGTAAGCAAGGACTATCATTCTCAAGAATTACAGGAGGAAGGGCTTCTGCTACCAAGCACTATATAAAGTGAGAGCAGAAATGGTATCCAGACTGTGGTGGGCAAATTCTTCTACCAGTGGAGGATTCCTTCCTGTAACCTGAAAATTCCAGGCAAGAAATTTCTGGTGTCCCATGATAAAGAAAAAGAGAATTTCACAGGATTATAAACATTCAAAAGTCATTCACATATTCAGAAGTGGTCTTATTCACCTTCATCACCATTATTTACTTCATTGCTGTATGAATATGATTGCATGTGAAGACCTATGCCTTATGTTTATATCTATGTGCTTGTATTTGAGGAGATTTAGAAACTGCAGTTGAGTAAATCTTACAGGCATTAGGACTTAGCTCTAAAGAGATGCTCAGAAGTAGCTTAAAGCCTTGCTTTTATTGGGACTGTTTTTTTCATTAGAGCTATGTGTTAAAAGCCACAGCTTTAATAGAAAATTGGGAGTAAATTGCTGTGTTGCTTCAAAGCTGCTAAAGTGTAATCTCATGTAGCTGCAAGGACTGCTTGCCTGGTCCAACAGCTCTGCTTCTCACATTGCTTTCAACTTGTCCATTTCCTCTCTTGCCCAGCATCACTGCTCCCCTGACAGCCACTTGGATGTGCAGCTGCCATCGTTCTGTCACCTCTCTAGGCAGACAGCGAGAAGTAGCATCTGTCTCTACTGAAAGATTGATAGTGCAGGATTTTATTTTAGCTTTGAGGAGAATACTGTGTAAAGGGGTTGCCTTTCAGTATCAGCTTGGTGGTTTTCTGAGTGATTTCTATCATAGGAAAAGAGGTTTGATCCCCTTTTAGGATCTTCTAAGGTCTGATAGACTCCTGCAGCCTGTATTAAGACCATGAAACTCCACCTGGAGAATCATAGACTCATAGAATCATTTAGTTTGCAAAATTCCTTTAAGATCACTGCATCCAACCATTCACCCAGCACTGCCAACTCCACCACTGAACAAAGTCCCCAGGTGACACATCCACAGGTTTTTATCACCTCCAGTGATGGTTATTCCACCCCCTTTCCTAGGCAGCCTGATCCAATGCTTGATAACCCTTTCCAAGAAGAAATTTTTCCTAATACTTAATCTAAGTTCCCCTGGAGCAACTTGAGGCCATTTCCTCTTATCCTGTCACTTAATATCTGGGAGATGAGACCAAGCCTCACCTCACCACAACCCCCTTTCAGGCAGTTGTAGAGAGTGATAAGCCTCCTTTTCTCCAGGCTCAACATCCAGCTCCCTCAGCTACTTCTCATCAGATTTGTGCTCCAGACCCTTTGGTGGGTTCAGAGAAGCTTGGATTAGGAAAAGTGATGCATGGAAAATCCCCAATTCTTTCCCTGTTCTCCTCTTGGGAAGAATGCATTCTCCAACTTATTAGCCTAGATGGAAATAACCATCTAATTTACATTACACATAAACATTTTCTTCATATTTTTGATTCCTGATTTCAACAGTCTGTCGTCTAGAAATATTTTTCACTACTGCACTTTGAGAGGGCTTAATTTGGAAGTTTTCACATATGTATTTTTTGCCTTTGTCAAATTACCATCATGGGCAAATATCGTGTCTTGTAAAGTCATCTAAAAAGCAATTCTTTCAATAAAGCACTTTGTAGTGTGTACTTATAAATACAGTCTGTTTAATTGCTACTCTATTGTAACAGAATATTCTCACAAAAAAATTGTATAAACACCCCTCTGACCCTTTTTCCTTAAATTACTTGAACAGGTTTAGTACAAACAGTAAAACTTTGAAAACCTGGAATTTTCAGATAAGTTTTTGAACTAGATAGCCTTTTAGATGGTTAATGTGTATTTAAGAAAGCATTATTGGAGAGATCCATTAGGCATAAGAGTCAATGGGGATATTTCTTTCCAGTTCCCTGTGCTGGTTATAATCACACTGGAGGTTTGCACCATGAGAGGAGCCATATCCTGGTTTGCTCTGGTTCAAAAGAGCTAGCAAAAAAATGGTCCTGTCCAGAACGAGAAACTGTATCTTGCTCCTTGGCAGGTCTTGCAAGGATCTTTGAACTAATATTAGAAAATTTGCTTAAACTTAAAGGTATTTTTGGTGGTTTGTTACATGTTTTCCAAAGAGAATACTTGTCCTCTAAACAGACAACATTTTTCCTTGCTAAGCTGAGTTATCACAGGTCCAGCACTGCTCTTTTCCTGAGGAGAGGTGCTGTATCAGGGCTTGAAGTAAACCCAAGGAAGGGCAATAAATTGTGAGACCTGGAATCAAGGGATTAATTCTAGAGGAAAATACCACTTAGGAAAAATTCAGAAAAGGGCCTGAAAGCCCTGTGTCCTGCATGGGCTCTCAGTGGGGCCAGGCACTGGCCCTCTGCCTGGTGTGACAGACACAGTGGAACTCTGAATGTTGGTGCTGCATCACTCAGGGCTTTAGAGGAGCAATCTCTGCTCCAAGAAATCAAGTTTTACAAAATCAGGACTTAAGTTTGTAAGACAGCTATTACAGTCTTTATTCAAGCAAAAGATTTGAACATAAGCTGGGCTGTAAGAGCACAGCAAGTCCACCAGTTTCAGTGAACTGCTTATACTTCAGCTTTACCTACAAAGGAAAAGAACTTATCAAGCAATTGTATTGCCACATTGTCACTCAGTTTTCCAGTTCAGTGAAAAGAAGCACCCTGAGTAACAGAGCCTTCCCCTGAACAAGCAACTCATCAAAGCAATACAAGGCTCTATCATGCATGGCAAATTATATTCTTTCATGTTGTACCTTGGCTTTCTCTCTTAAATGATGATTGGTGGGGGTTTTATTGATGTTCAGCGGCTATATATCAAAGACAGCAGCTCACAAGATCAGAGACAAATTATGATTGTGTATTAGTGGCTGGTTATTATTTAAAAACAAAGCCTGTATTGGCTACCCCTCTATCAGACACACTCTTGTGGATATTCTTTTATGATTATTCTATTTTCGGAGTCGCACAAAACAATTTAAAGCTAAGCATAGTAGAGCTTATTCTGCTTAAGATATCAAGGGAATTTACATAATGACAAATTTAAACGCAAACGCACAAATTAAATAAATTCACATGTAAAGGAATATGCTTCAAAAGTTAGCACATTTTTGCTGGCTTGGATTCAGAGGATAATTAAAACCCTCAACCTTCTTGCTAATCATCAATCCAGAAAACATGTAAGTAGGTTTATAGAACAAAAGGCGAAAGCCCTGCTCTCAGTATCCTGTCTAGACAATGAGTTGACCTTATTTAAACTGGTGCACTGTGGGGCATCTCCCAGGACTAAAAATCCATGAAAGTGAAGGAGCTAATTACTGGAGATCAAATCATAGTATCCAATAGAAAAAGTGTCCAAAATTTGTATGTACTTTGGGAATATTTTCAAAGGGAAAATAGAGCCAAAGAAGCTGGGAAAGAAGGCTGCGTAAACTACCATCTGCAATTTCTGTCTGCTTCTTGTTCTGTGCTAAAGTGAATCTTTGCACAGTTGTGCTGTGAGCCATTTTGGGGAACTAAGCCAGCTGAATGCTGAAACTAATTTTCTTTGGTTTGTTTTCCAGACAGATCAGTTCCTCAGTGTGATTCACTCGTGGACCAAAGGGTCTTGCATAGGCACAGCCTGAGGAAAGATGCTAGGGCAGGAAGGAGCAGCAAAGAAGCTGAAATGTGATTATCCCTTTACTGACCATTGAATGCATTATTCATCTACTGTTATGCTGAGAAATGTGTTTATTTAACAATTTGATGTCTTCTTTACAAGGGCATATACTGACAGGACAAGGAGGGGTGGCTTCAAACTAAGAGTAGGTTTAGATTAGATATCAGAAAAAAAATCTTTGTTGTAAAGGGGGTGAGACACTGGAAGAGGTTGCTCAGAGAAGTTGTGTCTGTCCCGTCCCTAGAATTGTGCAAGGCCAGCCTGGATGGGACTCTGAGCCTGGTCTAGTGGAAGATGTCTGTGACCATGGCAGAGGGCTGGAACAAGATGATCATTAAAAAGTCCCTTCCAACCCAAACCATTCTATGATTCTGTGATTCTTGATATTAGGACTGACAGGAAATTGTTATAATATACTGTGATATGGCTTATTACCCCTCCTTTCTCTTTAGCCCAAACATTAAGACCAAGATGTTCAGCACAGTATCAGGAACAGGTGAGAGACTGAAGAATTCTGTAAAAGTTAGAGCATACCTCAATAGTTACCTAATTAACCTGCTTAATGTTTTGAGACTAAAACCATGTTCAATTTGGCTGTCAGCTAGTTATACTCTATTCACTGATATTTTTACAGTATTTCTTATTTGCATTGCATAACTCATTTCATGTGAATTATGGTGTTTTTTTAAAAAAGCTGTAATTGTGGGAATGTGTAAAATGATCATTTATTCTTTTTCTCCGTATCTTACAGTCTGTCTTTCAAATTCAACTGTAGAATATGACTGCAAAAAATGAAGTGTTTATCATAAGGACTTGGGCATCTTGTGATTATTCTCTACTGAGTTTTGAGGGGCAGCTAACCCTCTTGGTGAAAGCATGAATCTTGCCATGATCTTATATAGTGTCGTTGTGAAGATTAAATATCAACAGCAAAAGTAATGATCAAACATTTGACTTAAAGAAAGTCTAGATGTTTTGACTCAGAAGAAAGTGCTGCACACAATTTGAAATTAAGATACATTTTAATATCCCGAAAAATAATTTATTGCAAAATGTGAGAACTAAATAAATGTATGGGTAGATTGATGGATATGAAAGTACTCTGTTTATATCTGATGTCTTGTAGTTATTTCAGATTAAGTATTGGAAAAATCTGTGATTGTTTCAATTAGTGTTTCTTGAGACAACATAGTTCTCTGTGGGTAAAGTAATAAAAGGAAAATTCTGAAAACATGAAGATTTTTATTTTAGGCTACTGAGCCTTGAGTTTGTGCCATAAATTCCATTAGTGTGGGTTAGTTGATAGATTTAAATTTGTGAGGAACTGCTTGTTCTAGATTGGTGAGTTTTAGATTCCTTTGGAGATGGCATCATCTGAATTGTCATCCTCAATAACATTCTTTCTTAAAGCCACTTCTTTGAAAGCCTGATCTTTAGAATCATAAAACCATTTAAGGTGGAAAAAACCCTTTAAGGTCATGAAGTCTGACTGTTATCTTAGCGCTGCCAGGTCCCTCACTAAACTGCCCTTTAGTGCTCTTAAGTGTCACATTTTCACGTAACACCTCCAGGGATGATGACTCAACCACTCCCTTAGGCAGCCTGTTCCAATGAATGATAACCCTTTCCACAATGGAATTTTTCCTAAAATCAAATCTAAACCTCCCCTGGTGCAACTTGAGGCTCTTTCCTCTTGTCCTATCTGTTGTTGCTTTGGAGAACAGAAAGACCCCTGTCCCACCTGGCTAAAGCTTCTTTTAATGGACTGTAGAGAATGTAAGGTCTGCCTTGAGTCCCTTTTTCTCCAGACTAAACACCCCCAACTCCCTCAGCTGCTCCTCATAGGATTTATTCTCTCTTCCCCATTTCCACTGCCCTTCCCTGGATATGCTCCAGCATCTCCTTCTTGTAGTGAGGGGCCCAAAACTTTGTGGTACCTTTTTCCACTTATATGGGCTTCTTACAAAGGAGATTGCTTCCTTCATAAGCAAAGAGTATTAGGATTAATGCCCACACTCTGAGAAGTGAGACAGATTTCCCTGATTTCAGAAGTTCAGTTCAATTAGATGCTCTGTCAAAGACAGTGGGACCTTTTCCCTCTGAGGTATTAAGGTACTTCCCTAGCCACTGAAAAGGGAATATGATAGAATTAGAAAATCAACCCTCTGTTCAGCTGTTTGTTAGTTTATTGAAAAGGAGGTAGATTTTTTTGAAACCAAAAACCAGTAAACTCACCTTAGCTTGCCTTTACATACAAACAAGGGTCTGTCAGAGACAACACCTTTAATTCAAACACTCCTTCTTGCAATGGGGCACAGAGCAGCAGTGACTCATGAAACCAATCCAGGCTTTTGTAACTGCTCGGATTACCCCCTGTGTTGTCCAACCCCTATTATGTCCTTTTTTTCCTCTGCTCTGGCTGCTGTCTTGGCTGTGCATGCTCTGGGGAAAGGTCGTTTCATACATCCTTGTATCATTTACGCTGTTGCTGGACCCTTACAGTAGTTCAGGTCCTTGGGGGATCTTTGCTGCATGACACGAAACAACCAGCTGAGATGTTTAAATCTGAAAGCTTTTTCCTCTTCACTGTGTGAGCAATCAGGGGAGGAAGAGGAGCTTTTGCCTTGCCTTTCCAGGCTTATTTAGGCACGTAAATTGAGTACTTGACTGAATTGCTCTCTCTCTTCATTGACCACATAGGGAGCCTCCTGAGACTTATGTCCTGCCTTCGGCATCTAACATCAGATGACTACAAATTGGCTGTATGCTATAATGATTACATTTTTTTTCCTCTCTAGCTTTATTTATAGCTTTAATCATTTCAGTTATTGTTTGTGTAGTTTCTATGACCTCCTTTTTAACAGCAAGATGCAATTTTTGCTTTTTTACCTTGGCCATCTAGGCTAGTTTTCTTATTCCAATAATAATTCACTTCAGAGAGCTTTCATCCAGTTTTCGATCCACTTTGCAAGCTGTTCTTATTTGCATCCTCCAAGATCCATATTAATCACAGAATCATTTGGGTTGAAAGATTCAAGATTATCTTGTCCAACCATGTATCCAGCACCACCATAACCACCCCTAACCCCAAGTGTTCTATTCAAACTCCTTTTGGACACTTCGAGTGTCATATCCAGACTCCCCTTGAACACTTCCCAAGAGAGGGACTCCAACCACCTTCCTGAGTAACTTATTCCAATGTCTAACCACAGTTTCGGTGAAAAAAAAAAATTCTAATATCCAACCTGAACATCCCCTGGTGCAACTTAAGGCCATTTTCTCTTGTCCTTTCACTTGAGACAGGGCAGAAGACACTGATGCCCACATGGATACAACCTCCTTTCAGGGAGTTGTAGAGAGTGATAAGATCCTCCCAAGCCTTCTGTCTTGGGTTGCAGTGCAGAATGTAACCAGCAGTGTGTATTCCATCACCATCTGTTGAAACTGGGGCAGGGGTGGGGGTGGGATAACTCTCTGTCAATATGCCAGCTGGTAAGAAACCAGCTAGGGCAGCTTCTTTATCTCTTCCACAACCCATCCTCCCTCCAGGGAGAGATCTTCTGCTAATGGGCCATTGAGTCTCACTGATAAAATTACATCATCCCATTGGGAAATGCCCCAGCCAGGGGGAGGAGCCAAGACTTCCTACCTGGATAAAAACCTGAAACTTGGAACAATAAGCAGCCTTTTCCACTGAATTCTTAGATAAAGATTAGACCCATCTGTCTTCACTGGACCTTCAGAGGAAATCTACATCTTTCTACAGGATCAGTCCTTCACATATCTGCCAATCCAGGACTCCAGCCATCATTTAATCTGACTGCCACCAACACCCTGACCCACTGGGTATCAGGTTGTATTCTGATTCTGTTGATGGGTTTGTTTTTTTGCATTACTGCACTTTTATTTTAATTCTCCTAATAAGGAACTATTATTCCTATTCCTATATCTTTGCCTGAGAGGCCCTTTATCTCAAAATTAGAATAATTCAGAGAGAGGGGGTATACATTCTCCATTTCAAGTGAGGGTCCTGCTTTCCTTAGCAGACACTTGTTATTCAGACCAAGACACATTCTCTTGTTCAAACTAAACAACTTCAGTTCCCTCAGCCACTTCTCATAACAATTCTTTTCTAGACCCTTCACCAGCATCATTCTTCTTCTTTGGACAACCTCCAGTTCTTCCATGAGGTAGGAAAAGAGCCCATAAGACTGACACCAAGAAGATCCCACTGAAATTAACTACATCCAAGATGAAAAGCATTGTCTGTTAAATGAAAACACTGTAAATATAAAATTTCACTTAAGTTGTGCTAATTTAAAAACATCAGTGGAATAAGAACTGGATTTTAGCTGAGATTCTTGAGAAAGAGAAGCCAAAGTTAAAGTTAATTTGGGGGAGTAGAATTACACATCTTATATGCTCATAAAAATGCTGTGGAAGCTTCACTGACTGGAGAGACAAGATATCCCAGTTCTTGATTGTTGGCTCTACACCACATTGTCTGCAGACAGAATTTTATATGATTTGCTGTAGCTGTCCTCAGTTTCTGGTTTGCTTGACTTTTCAAGCTGGTATAAAAATAAATCCCTTCAAGTTTCTTAGCACAATGGAACATTATCTAGTTTTATACACTAGCCATTTTTAATAAGTTTTGTTTTCTGGACAAAAGCCTGTGTTTATTTCCCTAGGCTAAGCAGATAGGCTGCACACAGTGAGCTATGCTTGTGTCATGCACTAAGCACAGCTCTCAAAAGTAGTGACTATGGATACAGCCTACTGCCAAAAAACCCAAGGAGCAGGAAATGCCTAAAATGTTTGACATTAAAAAGATGGTTGTAACTAGAGTGATTGATTTTTATTTACTAGGGATTGTCCTTTCCAGGAGGAACTACCTTCTGCCTTTGTATTAGTTACTTTCCTGGTAAATGAAACAAGAAAACAGTTTTGCTTGAATTCATTCATTTTACCATCTGTGAGACCCAGGAGGAGATCTGATCCGCTAAAAGTGATATATGATTCATATCATTGTACTCTGGATAGAATTAATTCAAAAATTTTTATTTAAGGTCCGACCAAAATAATGAGCTTCTTTTTTGCACATAAGATCCTACATCCTTCATGCTTTTGCATTCTTTAAATTATGCTTTCAGAACATTTTTTAAAAGTGCCCACAGCTTTCAATTTATTTGAAAAAAAATTATAATTTTCATATACATTTGATTAAAACTTGAAGAAATTTAAATGGTAGCATGAAGCAGATTGCTGGAATAGAGTGTAAGAAAAAACGCCACCTGAGATGCAGAATTTTTTTATATTCGTACTGTTCATACTTTGTCATTCATTTTCTATTATTTTTAGAACGTATTCTCTGGTANATCACCATCTGTTGAAACTGGGGCAGGGGTGGGGGTGGGATAACTCTCTGTCAATATGCCAGCTGGTAAGAAACCAGCTAGGGCAGCTTCTTTATCTCTTCCACAACCCATCCTCCCTCCAGGGAGAGATCTTCTGCTAATGGGCCATTGAGTCTCACTGATAAAATTACATCATCCCATTGGGAAATGCCCCAGCCAGGGGGAGGAGCCAAGACTTCCTACCTGGATAAAAACCTGAAACTTGGAACAATAAGCAGCCTTTTCCACTGAATTCTTAGATAAAGATTAGACCCATCTGTCTTCACTGGACCTTCAGAGGAAATCTACATCTTTCTACAGGATCAGTCCTTCACATATCTGCCAATCCAGGACTCCAGCCATCATTTAATCTGACTGCCACCAACACCCTGACCCACTGGGTATCAGGTTGTATTCTGATTCTGTTGATGGGTTTGTTTTTTTGCATTACTGCACTTTTATTTTAATTCTCCTAATAAGGAACTATTATTCCTATTCCTATATCTTTGCCTGAGAGGCCCTTTATCTCAAAATTAGAATAATTCAGAGAGAGGGGGTATACATTCTCCATTTCAAGTGAGGGTCCTGCTTTCCTTAGCAGACACTTGTTATTCAGACCAAGACACATTCTCTTGTTCAAACTAAACAACTTCAGTTCCCTCAGCCACTTCTCATAACAATTCTTTTCTAGACCCTTCACCAGCATCATTCTTCTTCTTTGGACAACCTCCAGTTCTTCCATGAGGTAGGAAAAGAGCCCATAAGACTGACACCAAGAAGATCCCACTGAAATTAACTACATCCAAGATGAAAAGCATTGTCTGTTAAATGAAAACACTGTAAATATAAAATTTCACTTAAGTTGTGCTAATTTAAAAACATCAGTGGAATAAGAACTGGATTTTAGCTGAGATTCTTGAGAAAGAGAAGCCAAAGTTAAAGTTAATTTGGGGGAGTAGAATTACACATCTTATATGCTCATAAAAATGCTGTGGAAGCTTCACTGACTGGAGAGACAAGATATCCCAGTTCTTGATTGTTGGCTCTACACCACATTGTCTGCAGACAGAATTTTATATGATTTGCTGTAGCTGTCCTCAGTTTCTGGTTTGCTTGACTTTTCAAGCTGGTATAAAAATAAATCCCTTCAAGTTTCTTAGCACAATGGAACATTATCTAGTTTTATACACTAGCCATTTTTAATAAGTTTTGTTTTCTGGACAAAAGCCTGTGTTTATTTCCCTAGGCTAAGCAGATAGGCTGCACACAGTGAGCTATGCTTGTGTCATGCACTAAGCACAGCTCTCAAAAGTAGTGACTATGGATACAGCCTACTGCCAAAAAACCCAAGGAGCAGGAAATGCCTAAAATGTTTGACATTAAAAAGATGGTTGTAACTAGAGTGATTGATTTTTATTTACTAGGGATTGTCCTTTCCAGGAGGAACTACCTTCTGCCTTTGTATTAGTTACTTTCCTGGTAAATGAAACAAGAAAACAGTTTTGCTTGAATTCATTCATTTTACCATCTGTGAGACCCAGGAGGAGATCTGATCCGCTAAAAGTGATATATGATTCATATCATTGTACTCTGGATAGAATTAATTCAAAAATTTTTATTTAAGGTCCGACCAAAATAATGAGCTTCTTTTTTGCACATAAGATCCTACATCCTTCATGCTTTTGCATTCTTTAAATTATGCTTTCAGAACATTTTTTAAAAGTGCCCACAGCTTTCAATTTATTTGAAAAAAAATTATAATTTTCATATACATTTGATTAAAACTTGAAGAAATTTAAATGGTAGCATGAAGCAGATTGCTGGAATAGAGTGTAAGAAAAAACGCCACCTGAGATGCAGAATTTTTTTATATTCGTACTGTTCATACTTTGTCATTCATTTTCTATTATTTTTAGAACGTATTCTCTGGTATGTGTTTTCCTATTCAGTAATTATCAGAAGTACAGATCCGTTCATATAGAACTTCAGATAAAGAAGTTAACCATCTTATTCTGATCACTATCAGCACTGGGCCCAGCATAGACCCTCCATCTATGGTTTGTGGTTTTTGCTCCCCCAAGTTCTGAATATTTTGTATTCCATTGATTTTTCATATTAAAATACAGCTTGACTTCACCTCTTGTTTAAAAATTGTCTGTGCTGAAATAAGAGTTAGAAATGAAACCTGAGCATGAGATACCTGCTCTGTTTCTTCAGCATCAAATCTGTTGATTATAATGACTACAGTAGATTTTATCTTCCTTCACATTTGGAGAATTAATGTATCAACATGAATAAGTGATGGATCTCATTTTTTTTTTATTAATTTTATTCTTTGCTAAGTGTCACTGCCAGCATGTGGTAGCTTCTAATGACCACTAATTTCATGATCATCTGCAAAATCTTAATTTGTGGTAGCAATAGGATAGCTTTCAACAGCTAGATCTATTTGTAGGTCCCTTGACAGATCTTCTTAAGCCCACAAATCCCTGCATTTTTCAAGAGAGAGAGTAATTTTTAAATAGTGTTCTGCTTCAAAGATATAGTTTGAAACTGCCAAAATGATAATTAATATTTCAATATTTTGGTTTCTTTTAATGGTACAGCTAATGTTTTATAGTTTTATTACAATGAGAGTGACGTTGAAATAAGACATGCATGATTGAGGTTTGCTGTTGACCTTTCTAGCATTTTTAATTTGCAGAAATTCTGTTATCTTGAATTTTATCACCAACACGTGATGGGAAGAAATACCAGAATTTCAGCAATCAGTTACAAGATAGGAAAAACACTTAACCTGGAAAACTGTGTATTGACCTGATAAGGTTAAAAACTAAAAAAATTTGGCCGAGTGGTGGTTGCTGATTAAATATGAAAGGACAATAAATGTGTACTATTATCATGGTGGTTTTATATGCTCCATTTTAAAAGAGAACTGTAGTTTAATGAAACCTTAATTTAAACAACAAGGAATTAATTCCATGTCTTTTTCCTCCCTTCCTAAATTTACAGGAGTCAAATAAAACTAAACCATTTCTTTGAACATTTTAAAGATTTTACTACTTTGGACTGCCTGGATACTTTCTTTTATTAATATTTTATCCTGCCTCTTCCCTTGAATTGCATTTTTCGTGGCAATGCTTTAATTAAAGGGAGCTGAGAAGCAGAAGAATAGTTCTTCAAATCTTGATTTGATATAAAATGGTGTTTGGTGCTGTCAACATGAGACTGAATGGTTTACTCCTGAGGTTTAATTTATATCAATTATAATCACCATCCTGCATGTATAACATGGATAAATGTTAAGGAAATTGTAACTGCTATGATTTTTCATACCCAGGACTGTGTAGTTTGCAGAGTCTTTAATGTTGTGCAGCTAAATAGATATTAATATGGTGTGGTAACAGCCACCTATCCAACTCGGGTTGCAACATGTCATCCTCACTAACTCCTGTATGTCCTTCTTGCAGGAGAGTAAAATGAAGGGAACATAAATATATCTGACAAAGTCATCAGGGATTAGAAAACAGAATCCAGCAATAAATATGGTAATTAGGCAATTTGAGACTTAAAGCACAGGGCTCTTTGAAAATGCAATTTTGGGACTGAGAACCAGCACTGAAATTTTACCATTAAGGAGAATTATGATAGAACTGAAACTTTTTAATGACATTTAAACATTTTTTATTGGGAATTTAATAACTTTTCTGCTCATGCTAGGGAAATTTTAATGATGAAGCTACATATAGAGGGCTTTCTGTGCACACCCGTCCTCCCTACTCTGTGTAATCTCCAGCAGCTGAATTTAGACTCCTCCAACATTCTTTCTATTGCAGTATGATGATGGGGGACTGCTTAGCTAGCAATAAGAATGTGAAGTTTCATGATTAACAGTAATTTTGGACAGATAAAACTAACTAATTTCATGTATTCGATAACCTTACGCAAGCTTTGCCATTTTTCAGTATTATGTTCCTCATTAATATCTACACACATTTCTGTGATCGGTGTTTTCCATTATGATAACATGGTAACAAAGCTAATAGGTTGAAGCTTTATAAGTAGATTATTCCTGTTAAAGAAGGCTTGATGACTTTTTAAAGTGGAATTCAAATAAGCAAAGATGCCAAGTCTAAATGCACGATATCAGTGAAAGTTTCTTTACATTCATGAGATTTTTCTGCCATGTTATTCTACTCCTCCTCACTCTCCACTCTGCCATCAGCTGCTTAACTACTCCTCAGCCCATGGGGAAATCTCTTGGTCTTTCAAGCAATGCCAAAACTCAAATAAAAAAATCTGTGCATGGCACCTTTGGGGAATGTATGATGTTAATTTGGTCTTGGTGAGGAACCATAAATTCTATGTCACACTTGTGGGGACCAAACCAAGAAAATTGCAGATTTGCACTCTTCCAATATTTCAGAGTGTAAAGGGGCAGTAGAGCTTTTTTCAACTGTATCTGCAGCAGTGTTTAATTAAGGACCATTACAGATCACTAATAAAAGCATAACAAAACAAGTCTCATTGTAACTTGCAATATTATTAAAACTAGCCTTGAAAGCTGAGGCAGACGGATGCAGCTGAGGCAGAGGTGGGTAATATTCTGTGCCGGGCATCAATTGCATTTCCCCTGGGCTTGGCTAAGCAGAATGTGAGGTGCTCCAGCCTGGGGAAACCTCGCTCTCAGCAGGGCAGGGCAGCTGTAGTGCCACAACATCATCTTATTTTTGCAGAAACTGTAAATGCAGGTGTGATGGTATAAAATCTGTGTGTGCAGGTGAGGTGTGCTGTGCTGCTCTTGAAACAGTGCAAATAAAGATGAGCACTGAACTGCTTCCTAGACCCTAAATCTGTGCACAGAAAGTATACAAGTACTCAAACAAAAAGGTCAGGAAGTTTTTAACCCTTTTGCCAGAGGCAGAGTAACCAATATATCTGTCACCCCAAAGTATTTCCCATATGGTTGCAGTGTGGGAGACAGGATGGAGAGAATTACGTGCTGATAAAAGTTAATGAATACTTTGTGTATGCCTCAGAGAACAAGTCCCCTTGATTTTTAAATCTCTTCTGTGTCACTTCATCTCCCCAGACTGATCAGTATCTCTCAGACAAGGCTTTGCAATTGGATTGCAGCCAAAGCATATTTTGGCATAGGCAATACTAACAATCTGCCACTCTGTGGATAAATAAACATTTGCATCATTGTGTGTTTAAAAACTAATCCTGAAAGGCATTAACTTGCATTTGCAAATGTCCTCAGTGTCAGTGTGGGTATTCCCAATGTTCTCAAGAGCATTTCCAATGAGCTCTCTTTCCTGCTTTGTGCAATTTCCATCTGATCACTGGGGGATACTCACTCTTCTTTAGCTATTTTTTTTTTAATGTAAAAATTCCCAAACTGAGCCACGTCAGTGTCACTCAGCTATCTTTGCAAAGATAGCTGTCACTGCTTTTGTGCAAAGTTCACACCAAGCTAACAATGATCTTAACTGGATGGCAAATCTGCCGCCCACTGATATTTTTGGATTGCCTTTTTACATGAGCAGTGCAGCACAAAGCAGATGGAACAGTACAGCGATGAGAGGAAATACTCTTGTTGTGTATATATCTATCACACCTTTACAGTGTCCAAAGGGGCAGACCAGGCTTTTCCATTAGAAGGGAATGTTAACCTTAACACCTCAAAACTTTTCAAAGCCCTAAGTAAACCCATCCATTTCTATCTTGAATTCATGCATTGCCTTGAAGTCATGGTGTCTTTTTTGATGTTTGTTGTTTATGGGTAAATGTTTTACAGTAAGGATAACAAACTCAGAAAGAAGTGAAACAACGTCAACCCCAGAGCACATTTGGTTTCCTGGAATAAATCCTTGTAAGCTGGTACACTCTGATCATGTGCTTCATTTTGTCCCTCAGTTTTATCAGCACTGCAATTTGGATTGCTATATCTTACTGTCTCTGTGGGACTTCAGGTTCATAAACCAGTGAATGAATTATATTCATCCATTTGTTTAGTTTTATTGTGTGTGGCAGATAGGATAAGGAAAATAACTTTGTATAATAAGGAATCTGTGACTGATGCTGTGTAAGTTTGAAATATATAAGTCATGGTTGGCCCTGTGTATGCAACGGAGCCCTGTTTGGTGTAAAGAAATCATAGAAATGCAGTGATTTGTGGCATTTCTAGAAATGCACTGATTTGTGGCATTTCTGCAGCCTGTAACTACAGCCACACTTTAGGAATATTTCCTTCTTCTCAGTGCTTCCTAATGCTTCCCCTCTCTCTGATGTTGTTTGTTCCCATTCAGCCACATATCTGCACCTCCTTTCTGTCTATAGAAGAGGGCAGGAGCTGCTGAAGGACCAAGAACACATCCCCAGCCACATCTCTTGTCCCAGCTTTCCCGTGGAGCTGGACCCAAATGCAATGCAATGTTTTCCATGAGCAGCTGCACTCCTCCCCCATTTGAGAGAAGGTTCTGCATGGTTTTGGAGTACAGCAGGAATGGCCCCACCTGGTCCCTAGAGAGACCCTGGAGCCCAGGGAGGGCCCCATGCCATAGCAGGAGGATATTTCTTGCAGGAACTGTGGCCATGGAGAGTCCTGAGAGGAGCAGCTGTCCCTGAAGAGCTGCAGCCTGGGGAAGGACTTGCACTGGAGCTCTCTTTCCTGCTGCATGCCATAGAATCTGTGTGTTCAGTGACATGACAATTATCAGTGGTGACAGGTTACTGTAGGGCCCATGATGTCTCTGGTGAACCCCAAGGGCATTTGGGAAAAGTCTAAGGGATATTTTGAAGTTTAAATTTGGAGCATTTTCATTCTACTTAATATTACTTAATTACCTAATAATTGTTTTTCCATCACAGAGACCAGCTGAGCCAGAGCAATAACAGAAAAAGCACAAAGATCTCAAAGTGATTTTGGGGTTTGGCTATGATACATGGAGAATTTTAACTGCAATGAGAACGTTTAGACTGGCTTGTTAACACAGTTTTGACTCCCTTAATGAGATTTAAAGTGAAGACAAGGAGAGATGTTCCCATTTGACTCCAAATACTTGACCTGACAAAAAGTTGTTTATTTCATTTTTGATTTTAGTCTATAGCTTCATGATTCTGTGACATTGTGCCATGACTTTGCTGTTGAAGGCTGGCTCATTGCTGGAAAGTCAAACCTCAAACTCCAAAACTCTAGTGCTAAATAAGTGAAAAATGTATGTGCTGATACAATGTATTTTATAGTAATTCCTGGAGTATGAGAGCTTGGAAGCACAGTAGTCAGTCTGGAGGCCAATATACCTTTCAGTTCCTAGCGTACAATTAATCCTGTGCATTTTGCTTGATCTCCAAGGCATTACTCCAGCTGTTTGTCATGAGGAGAGTAACAATCCCTTCTGCCCAAGTCCAAATCACCCAAGATTTTATAGGCTAAGGCCAACATCTTGGTTGCTAACTGGAAGGTAAATGGCAAGCAGCAAGGACTGCGGGTTTCTAACTTTACCACATCTTCAGTGAACCACTTCATTTAATAATCCTGCCTTGCTCCAGTGCCTGAGCAGCCCCAGAGCAGGGTTCCCTGTGGAGAAGATTTCAGCAGCCTCACTAATTTAGTTAAATTGGAGGAGGAGCTGGTCAGTTAAAATTTTAAAAAAAAACAACACCCACATCACATATTGCTGTGTATGACTTAGATGTTAAGGATGGGATTAGAATTTGCAAGAGCTAAGACTCTTCAATATATTTGCATATATTATGTAAATGTCCTTGAAAATATATTGACATATATTAAACATGTGAACTCTGTAATTTGTGGTGCAATCTCTTACACTGAGACAGTTTCTGTATGGAAGCTAGTGAAGTTTAGCTTGAAAATATGCATAGTAAATGTTTATATAATTAGGCAGACATACAAAGTGTAAGGCTAATTATTTTAATTGATTAATTCTAGTTGTGTAGACCAATTCTTAGAGTAATTACTTGGCAAATCTTAATTGATTAGTTTACTTTTTTTTGAAGGCATTATTAAATCTACCATTCCCTGGGGGAAACTTCATTTCCAAGAGAAATATATACCATATATAGCTAATGTCCTGCACACTGGCACAGCACTTGCTGTTCAGGGACAAAGCACTGCCAGCCCCGGAGGTTTTCTCACTAGCCAGTATTAAAGGTGTTCATATGAACAATATGGAAAACAGCTGCCCCTGCAGAGAGTAATCCTCTAACATCCAAGTGCTTGTCTGAGCCTGGAAATGGCTGAGGAAAGAGCAGGAGCTGCTGCTGCAGTGGCATGTGTGCAGAGGATGTGGAAGCATGGAAGGCAAAAGCTGTATTTTCTGCGTAGGAGCAGTCTGAGCTGCATAACTTTACTTTCAGGGAGCTTCACCAAGGAAACAACACTTTTCCCAGCAAAGTCATCAGGAAAATATTCCAACTATTTTGATGGTAACAGCATTTTGCCTAAAATCTCTGGGTCAAGGCTGCATATCTTCAAAAAATAAGGCTGTGATCCGCTCCATGGATATTTGTGTGTGTGACTACTTACTAGCTAAAGAGGCAGGATAATAAAGTTCCTGGTTTGCTTTTTCTGTGATTGTATTAGCTCCAAGTTTTTTATGTCTTTAAACTAATGTTTCTAAAAAACACAAAGATCAAAAGCCAGTTTTACACAGGAAGGTTCATACTTTGTTCACAGTGGTTTTATTGTTAGTGAGATTAACTCATGGATTAAAAGTAGTGAACCTGCTAATTTAATTCCCCCCACCACAATCTTCCTACCAAAATGCAACCCTCTTGTCCCAAATACAAAGACCTTACAAGAAAGAAATTAACTTAGGTAATCTATTTATTTCAAGGAGTGGTGGGGGATGTTGGTTTTTTTGGGGGGGTTTTTTTGGTGGTTTTTTCATTCTCAGAAGTAATAGAATAATGTACTGAAAACCAGGGAGGAAAAATCAATCTGAGGCAAGAAGCAAGCATGAAATGCTGCAGCCCAAGTGGATAAAATGAGATATAAGCAACTGAAAACAGAGACTTAGCAGGGAAACGTTAAGCAACCTTATCTCTCTGTGTTGCTAGCAGCTCCATCTGTTACACACAGTAAAAATACTGAAACCAGAAAAGCAAACACAGCAACGATCAACTTTATTTATTGAAATAAAGATGCATAAAACAACACTCCTATATCAAAATGTCCTAGAGAAAGAAAACCAATCTCACCAACATGGTTTCCCAGTACTGTAAGAACTATGAAGGGAATTGCTGGAGGCAGAGAGCTGCTTTTTCGTAGGTAGTGGTATACCCTGAGATACAGAGGACAGAAGGGTTTCTAATACAGCAGTGATTTTATATAAATTTTTTCAGTTTGCCTTTTCTATATTAGAGACCCTGGTTATTCTGTTCTTTTTTTTTTTCAATTAATTGTTCTGAAAGTATACTGGTCAAAGTGATTTACCACTGCCCTAGGAGATTATAAAGAGGGAATCTATTTTGATGGTTAATCATTAAATGGAGTCTTTTCCATTTCCAGGAACAGAACGCTCCTAAAAGTAACAGTGGCTAAAGTGAAATGCCTGTATTCATGCAACCTTGGCTTGTAAACAAGCTGAAAGTCATGCAAGCAATGGCACATGTGAAACAGGTACTCTCTGAATAAGCAACTGTTTGCAAATAGTGAATCGGCCCAAATGGCACCTTAGGAAACAAGATGTTATCATCTGAGCAACCTAAAATAAGTTTCCTGCTATGCTTGCTGCAGATGACAATATTTTTTGTTCTGTGCATTCCTAGATAACTTACCTAAATCGAAAATTCACTTATGATGTCAATAATCATACAAAAGAATTATTACATACATGATTACCCATACAAATTTTTATCGTTTTTTTTCTGTAAAGAAGGAGTCAACACTAATTAAACAGACTGATCTAGCTCCCTTCTCCAACAGTGTTGAAATGAGGCTGCAGAAACTGTAATAAGCATTGATACTTCCATTTCCAGCATCTTTTGCAGATTGCCTCAATCAAGGATTTAAATCAAATGAAATCTTTGCCCAAAGCAAAAATCAGTCCTGCAGAGACAAATATATCATTGCATTTGATTCAGGCAACTGCCCATCTTCTGATCAAACAAAAAAATCATTTTCCTTTTAACTAGTTCCTTTCTCATCCAGATATTGTTCTCACCCTTTCTCACATGTAGTTATGCTAAATTTTATGGCATCTGCTTAGCTGAAGCAAATTTTGTAATTTTTTTTCAGAAATATACAGTCAAAGAAATGTATGTGACTTGAATGTTTGCAGGACTAATGCTTGTGTGTTGATATATGTGTCCTTGTCCAGAGAGTTTTTTAAAAAAGCCTCTGAAAAAGTCTTTGAGTTCCAGTAAAACACACCAGAATATGCTGAATTACTTAGCTGCATCACCAAGCATGGCAAGTGTGTGTGTGTTTGTGTAATTTCCATCAAATTAAAAACAGGAAGTAAAAGGGGCGAGGCTCTGCTACACCAAAGAGATGCCTAACTTTGATAACCCTGCTGACCACTTTACTGAACTTTCCATGTAGCACCCAGGTGCAGTCTTGCAGTGAGTGCCAGCTCTCCACACCTGTGGGATGTTGCTCTGAAGGAACTCCGTGCTCCTTTCAGTCTTCTTGGCACTGGCTCGTATTCATCACAAAAACGGCTCAGGTACTGCGCTGCCAATGCCCCCAGCCTGATTTCCCTGGAATGTGTTCACAGCCTGAAGGGGCTCTAGAGCTGCCTGGATGCTCACAGAGGAGGCAGTGCCAGGCACACGGCTGTGCTGTCCCACAGAGGCCTGTTGTGCTCTGTTCCATGATGAGCAGGATCCTTAACGTGGGCTCAGCCCACACCAGGGAGTGGCTGCCCACAGGTTGCCCTGGCAATGGTTTGGGGCCAGCACAGAGCAGCTGTTGTGGGTTTGAACATCGTGTGCCGAGGACAGGGGCTTGGAGAGGGGAAATTAGTTGTATGGATATAAAATCCATGTTATCACTTTGTATCCTAGGACCAGAAGAATGGTCTCTAGGAGGTTTTATCTAGAGACATGATCTGGAAGATATGAGCCCAGATCTTTTTATATGCAGCTTCTGCATCATTAAACTACAAAGCTCATTTAAACAAGAAAGTTAAGACTTTGCTTCCATAGTATTTTCCCTTCTCACCAGCATAAATAAATAAATATTAAGTTCTACTTTCTATTGCATCATCAGCACTTGGGCTGTGCTTGATCCTGTCGTATTTCCTGCTCTGTATTTTGGAAGGAACACAGCTAACAAATGAGTTTTGTTGCTAGGGTTTCACTAATCATTTTCTGCTGTAGGAAGCTGCTGGGAAATGGGAATGTGCTGTGTTGCTCAGAAAGTCTTTACGCTCATATGGTGCTTGTGTCAAGTACTGTGGTTGGTCTCCAGCAGCAAAGATTTGTCTGAGATTGCGTGGGTTGTGGAGGTTGCTAAAACTGTCACTTTTTCTCCCCATTTCAAATATGAAATATTTGAATATTATTTCAAATATGAATATTTGAAAAATATAAAGTCATATTTTTCTCATGTCTGCTCATTGTGCCTGAGCTTTACAGAAAACTTTGCTTCCCTGACTTTAGGAGTTTGTGCTATTTGTTTCATGGGGATTTGTTTTCTTTTCCCAGCTATCAGTGATGCCTGGTTGCTATAAAATGTGAACCAACTTTCCTATAAACCTTCCAGGTATTAATTTAATAGAATGATTTACATATTTTCCTGCACTACCTATGTATAGGCTGCTCTAGTTTTGTAGGGATTGGTTTAAACTTGCCTTCTGCATCCATATCAGAGAAAATATTCCTTCAGATGCTGATGAATCTATGGTGATAATTTAAGTAGCTTTGATGTGATAGGAGGAAGGTAGGCAGAGAAGTGATGCCTGTGACCCCTTGTTGAACCTGTGGTGCCCAAGGAGAGACATCTCCAGTGCTGACAGGATCCTGTCTGTCTGAGATGAGGTTAATCTCAACCCTGGTAAAATTTTAATTAATATTTCCAGGTTTACTGCAAAACTTCAGGGTGTATGAACCCCACTTAGCATTTACATAGACAGGCTTCCTTCTCCTCAGTTATCACATACACCACATTTACAGAACTTTTGGCATTTATCTTCCATTTCCAGGAAACACTCAATCTGGGGACTGCCATGCTTATGAGATTTATGGTCTTCTACCTTCATAATTTTCAGAGAGGTGAAGAGTCTTGAGTTTCTCTATTCATGAACTTGCCATGCTTAGTGCATGGAAAAGGCTTGTAAGTTGGTTTCTTTCTTTTTCACTGAATTTGTTCTCCTGAGGACACCATTAACAGATACAGCACAATTTTGCCTTTTGTTTTTGGTGGGATGGACACCAATGCATTCACATGGACAACTTCCACCTGGGTAGGAACAAGCCCATCTCCATAGATGCCTGGTTCAGCCTGGTGCTGCTGGTGTGAATGGTTACTGATGAGTGAAATGCAGCAGCTTTAGAGCCCCCATTAGAACTAATTACTTTCACCACTGCTTTGTTAGTTGTGGCTGCTTTTATTTACAATATAGGGTACATTGACTCCTCTGCATTTCTTCCTCAAAACAAAAAAAAATTACCTTTTCTCCTTCCCTGTGTTATCTGAAGGTAGGGACCACCCTCAGGGCAGATTACAGCTGATGTCTACCACCTAAGGTCCTGCCCTTGATGTTGATGTGATACTTGAAGATAATTCACATGTACAAGTTCATATCAAATGAACCCTTACACAAGAGACAGAAGAACCTAGGGCATGACTCATGATCTTCAGAGCTGGTTTTATGTTTTACTTTGTTTATTGAGTCACTTTTTTGTGCCCCTGAATTCTGACTGCTGCTTCTGGCATTACATACAGCATCTTTTGGTCAAGTTCTGTTTCCCTGTGTCACATAAAGCCTTTGAAGTCTTTCATCACTAACACAGTACAGCTGCATTGAAGCATGGTCTCCAAGTCATTTCAAAATACTTATTCATGTTGATTTTTTGCTGTGGTGTTAATCTTTTGTTTCACTTCCTCATTCTATTACAAAATTTGAAGATGTCCTCAGTGCTGCCCAGCTTTGGGCACACAGTGCTCTGCTGAGAACTTTTGCAGGTCTTGTGGACAGATTGTTCCTGGTTTCTGAGATTGCAACAAGGCACTTCATAGGGCGTTAACGTTTACTGCCACAGATAGTGAGAAAATTGCTTTCTGTTTATCTTTATCTGTAATCTTATTTGTGAGAAAATAGTGGCTCAACCTTTTTAACCTTCTGAACTTCTGTATGCTTTCAGACAGTTGCTATGTTTCACTGTCTTTCTTTTTTATAATCAACATGTTCATGAAGTGTTATCTTCTGCTCCCAAACAGAGAATTCCTCAAACCACTGTGACTGAATTCAAAATAGATAATATTTAATCTCTGCCTGTATGAGTAACAAACAGAATATTCATCCATCACTGGTCACGGTAAGTGCTGAATATACAACATCAGGATTTCTTTTAAACAATGGATCCAGTTTGAGGAATATGAAATATCTGTTATTTTCTTTTCACTCTGAAGTTCTGATTTGGATCAGCATAAGTATATCATCTTTAGATTGAATAACATATATACTAGTAAAATGAAAAATAAATAAAAAAAAGAGAAGAAAAGGCATTGCTGTTCATATACAGAATATATAGTAGGCTAGACTTAAGCTAATCTTTTTTTTAGTGTCCGGCATTTTTTATTATGTTTTGCCACTCTGTCTGTTTATTAAGTTATAGCTAAAAGGTTAAGTAATGCTGCAGCATAATATTGTGGCTTGTGTACAACATAGTATATCACAGACCAGATGCTCTGCAGATGTAAATCAAGAGGGATTCAGAGGCATCTGCAGAGCAGTATTGGTTTATTAATCAATATATCAACTGGAGATCTGTCACTTTATATGTAGAGATACGTTCATACATAAAAGAACTATAGAAAAACCTACATATCCTATGTATCTATGTTCATTGAGTTGTCAAGTTCCTGACACTTGAAAAGGAGAGCTGATAGATGAGGTATGAGTGCCCAGGTGATTTCGTGGAACAGCACTTTTATTTTACAATTGACAGCACAGACAAACAAATTCAGCAAAGACTCTGCTCCAGAAGTTTAATCCTGACAAGAAATGTGTGAATATATTATATTATGTGTATATGCACACAAATGTGCCTTTAGAGTGAGGCAGTGCATGTGCATCCTGGTGTGCTATGCAATGTATATATAATATCAGTTACAGAATCTGCTTCCCCTACAGCTGAACTGGGAACATGAACAGGAGCAGAAAATGTGTGAAAACAGCTGTCTCCAAAGAATCCCTCTCCTCTCCTGACTGCAGGTTGCCAGTGTTTCCTAGAGACTGCACAAGCTACAAAGTTGTGCATTATTTAAGAGAAAGGCACATAAATCCCTCATGAGGATTCAACCCAAGTGTGTTCTTTAAAGAGAGGGGTTGATGGTGCTGATGCTTGATTGTACTATAAAGCTGTATACTCTTCCATGCCAGCAGAGTATGTGCACTGAGCAGTCATTCAGTGCCTCAAAACCATCTGTGGCAAGATACCTGATTCAATTTAATCCATTACCTTGCCAGGATTTTTGCAAGGTTTTTCATGTTGAATACAATGGGCTCTTCAGCTTCCTTCCTGAAACCCTTGGCAGCTCTACCAAATACTCCATTGCTCATATCTACTGGAGGATATCAGCTACAACATAGAGTACATGACAAAATGTACTGCAGTATTGCTAATCCTCCACACTAAGCAGAGACTCGGTCTGTTGGGATTCTTTAGCATTTGCTATATGCAAGAATGTTCATGGTACCTCCCAGGTGGAGGATGGAGTTGGAGGACGTGACACTGGAGCACCAAGTTTAAGGATGCCGAGCTTAGCACATTCACCACAGCTTGCTACAGGTGCAGCTCTGGCTTAGCAGCTCTCTTTTGTGGTGCTGTCCAACATGCTGCTGAGAAATTGCACAGCCATTTTGGGACTGCCTGAACCCAAACTTTACCCTGGAGGCTGAGCAGTCTCTTGGCTTACAGGGTCTGTTTGAGGTGACTGTTGTCATGTGTGGGTGCAGTGACAGAGGTGTGCTCTCCCTGGCCGTTACCAAGACAGTGGTTCCGCTGACTAATCAGTGAGTTTCTAAAATGGTTGTTTTTGTACATTTTCTGCTTGGAGATTAAGCTGAGCAGAATGACAGCCCTTGATCTGCTCTCTGTTCAACATGAGGGAGGCAAATTAACACAGACGTGGGTGGAAGAATCAAGAACTGAAGTCTAAATCAAGAGGAAAGACAGGTTTTGAGATGGGCTGATAAGTGATACAGCAGGTTATGAGCAGCTAGGAAAGGAGGATGAAGGAGCACAAGAGAGGCCATCTCAGAACGATTGGTGAGTGCTCATATTTTGGGGGAGGGTGTTATTTTGGCTTGTTATTACCTCCCCTCTCTGCTGTATTGCTAGGACATCTCAGAACATATGTCCAGCTCACCATGTCCACTACTAGATTTGATGTACTAAAGCCACTGAGCACCAGTGCATGCCATATCCTGTTTATCTGCTGGACTAAATATCTCCATACTTCCTAGAAGCTGATTCACCCACAAGGGGAGGAAAAAAAAAATTCATCAACACTGCAAGGTTTCTAATGGGCTAAAAAACTAAATTAATATCAATAGAGTAAAAGTGGCCTAGGTTTGGAAATACTGAAATACTCCAGCAATCAGTTTGAAACATTAATAAAGACAGAGGGAAACACATGAAACCATCTTTATGGAGTAAGGGAGTTAACAGAGAAGTAACTCACTAGTGACACAGAGATAAGCCACTTGCCTATCAGCTCATGATGTATTCATCAAGCCACCTCAGCTTAGATATGCTCAGTAAACCTTTATCTTCTTAGAGGTTTACCACCTATACACTTTGTTTTGGCTGTTTATTCAGTACCTCCTGGTTTCTGAGGAGTTTCTGAGAAGAATCTACTCCAGTCTGTGACCTGGCTGTTTATATTGTAGCTAGAGGTCATCTCTATGCCTGAACAGAATCCTTATCAAGCTAAATGCTCTTCTTTTTATTTTCCTCAGGCATCAAAGTTTTGGCATGATAAGATAACCTGAGTTGAAAGTTCAAATTGAGGAGGATGACATAATAGCCAGCATACAAGCAGGAAAAATAAGTTGTATCTATTGTTTTCCCATGACTAGAATTCCATTTTGTTTATGGACAGTGGAAGTAAGCGGCTCCACTCAGTGGTTATAGTAGTGATGGCTCTTCTAACATTTAACCATAGCTACTAGACTGTAAATCTAAGTTATACATACCAGGGTGAAAATTCTTGTGGTCTCTATAGATTCCCACAGCAGACACAGGCTTACTCTGCAGTAAAGCAAAGAAAATAATTAATAACTAAGAGCCATCTTCTTCTGTTGGAGTATATTAAAAGATTGAGGAGAACTGCACTACCATCAGTATAAATAGTATCTACCCGAACTCTGATATTTACTCCTTGTTCTTTAGGTGACTGAATGGAGGACTGGAGAAAACCTCTGAGGCCAACCAGCAATCTCCTTTGCATGGAAAGATGAGGGAACTAATTTTGGCCAATGTTGCTTAAAAATCACAGGCTGCCACATGGAAACTAGGGACTATGATCAGGATGTCGAACTGACAGTCCAGGGGTATATGTGCCACCCAAATTTTGGTGCTCTCCCTTAGCCAACCTGCTTTGAATGTTTAGCTAGAAGGTGAGGGAAGACAAGAATCATTCCAATGTAATATTAACCACTTTTATAGAGATAACATGTGCAGCTACAGAGCTTTTTACTCAAGACTCTCAGCCATCACAATTTAAGGAATTCCCTTAAATCCTGTGAGCTGCATTAGGCAACTGGACAACTATTTGCAGTAAGATAAGCCTGGCACTCCTGATATTTGTGGTATTTCTTATGCAGGCAAAGACTGCAGACACCTTTACCTGTTTATCTCTGGTCATATTTAGTAATCTTATAAGATGGTGAAACTCAATAATAACAGCTGCACTTTGAAACCGAATTTTTGCTAAAAAGTAAAATATTTTGTGTTTATCTGTTGAGATGGAACAGCTACAGCTCAAGCTTGTCTGTGACTGGAGTAGGATATATATTTACTTTCTGCTGTAAGCCTTGTAATGACCTGCAAACAAGAGTCAAATATTGCTCTCCTGCAGGTGGGAGGTTAAGCCTTCTTCCCTGAGCACTGTGCAGGGTGCATGCAGCTCAGTAATGCTCATGCATTTTACATTGGTATCAGCAGGGTTTTATTTCTCCACCATGCTCAAAAGAGAGCTGAAATGGCACCTCTGGGTCAGAGAGAACCAAGGGTACAACCTAGGCTGGAAGGAAGGCATCTGCCTGCTCTAAGGGCATTGCAGAAGAAAACCTGAGGCAAAATAGTCCCAGAGGGACATGCAGGGAAACCCAAATGCTGATCAAGGGAGGCTCTGACCAGTCCCTTTACTGGTCTGTGGAGGGCTGGGGTCTTGGGCTCATTTCCACGAGCTTAAGATGTGACTACATATCTCTCAGGTATGATACTTAGTTTGCTGAACCATGTTTTAACTACTTAACTACCAGCTTCTATTTAAAACCATATAAACGTTTAAAGATGATCCTTTTGGGTCCCTTCCAAGTCAGAATATTCTGTGATTCCATGATTCTGTGATATTATCTGATATGGTTTATTTTCAAAGCCTTTTACCAATATGAAGTAAATCAGAGTAAGTCAGATGAAACTCCTCTATACAGCATAGTCATAAAAATAGGGAAAGAGCAGGATCATAATTTGCTCTGTCAAACTTCCATGATTGGATTTATCCGATGTAAGTGTGGGTGATGGTCTTGGATTCAGAGTGCAGCTTACAGGGGACTCTCAGCATATGCACACAAACATGTGTATGCAACCTATATACTCACACAGATGTGTATATACACAAATAATGTGTGTGTCTGTTTGTCTGTGTACACATATATATCTATAGAGAGAAAAGACATTGAGTGCATAAAAGCAAATAATTCAGTTCTCATAAGATCCAAAATGCTCTCTGGATGTGTTTGCCTCTCTTTGCTAAGTACTGAGAAAATCTAGGGAGGCTGAAAAAAGGCTATTTTTAGTAATACATTTCCTAGCTTGTGCTACTAATTCTGAGGTAATTTACTACACTGAAAGATGTTTGGGATTTAATTAACTTGGCTTTTAATTCTGATTGTTTGCTTTGTTCTTTCTTCCACTGTGGGCAGGGAAAACTGACTGTGGACTTTCACCTTTATTACCAGTCAGTGCCCAATCACTTCCACTTTTGCATTCTCAGACACGTACACAGAACTTCTGTGCAAGAATACAGACACTTCCCCTGAATTCAAAACTCTTTTTGTTAGCAGAAAGAACTGAATAAACAAAATTCAGGGAACCAACCATGTCTGCTTTCAAAGGCAATATATTTTATTCTGTCTCTATTGGTTATGTTTCAAGCTATTCCAGTTCAATTCTGCCTTTAATACTTATAGCTTAACAATTTCTGATCTTAGTCTGGGGGATCTCCTAGTCTGAGGTCCATGCAGAACTCTTCATAATTTCCACATAAAAACGATTCTCAGTGCTGCAAGGCTGAGCCAAACAAGTGAATTCACACCACCCAAACCTCCTTTCAACTCTAGCCAGTCCAGACTCGTTTTTATGTACTTTGGCAAGCCCCAAATGCAGAAGATGGTTTGTCTTTCCACAGCAGGGACAGTGACACTGAGTACACAACAGGGCACCTTCTCAATCTTCTTTCTGCTTCATGCATTGTTGACATTTTAACTTCCTAATTTAGAGCCTTCATATGAGATGACTGCTTCTTCAAGAAAGAGGAACATTTGCCCAGTTCTGCCAAAGGCTGTTAGCTAATATAGAAAAATTATACGGATAATACATTGCTTAAACCAATGGCAGTATCTACCTGTTGATAAAACTGTTGCAGTAATACATCTTAAAACAACAGGAGAAACATAATTGCATTTAGTGACTCTTTGATATATGAAAAAAAGGGTGTTTAGTTGCCCCCTTTCCAAGTCTCAGGGTAGAATCAGTTACAGGAGGGCAGTGCAAGAGGCTGAAGAAAGAATTTGACTCTCTTGTTCCTTATTCATAGCATTCAGCTTGTTATTCAGAACCTGGTATGTTGGTGAGAATACCTATTGATGAGTGTTTCAGTTTAGTGGAGTTTTAGCTAGGTAAAATGCGTTTAATTGTATAACTGTTAATGTTTAACTGAAAAGGTCCAATTTCTTCCAAATCTGAGTGTTGGAATCACTCCTTGATCTCACATCAACTTTCTGTGTATGAATGGCACAATGCTGTTCATATTATCCATGCTGACACTTCTACACAGCCACTGGACAAGACTGACCCTTCCTTAAGCCAAAATTTTAGTTCTGTGTACAGATCTGCACCTTATTTGCTCCCCATTCCACTTTCCAATTTGCAGATAATCCTTCTGCAAGAAACTTGAAAGAAAAAAACCCTTAATTTCAAGATTGCACTGGATTTAGTTCACGTCAATATAGGACCTTTGAGTCAGACAGATTAAATACCAGGCACTGCTATCAATAAATAATCATATCTTCCACATGCCCTTTCCTTGTAGGAGTAGCTTCTACTTGGCCTCTCTTAGAACATACCCTTGTGTTTAGCCATGCTGTATTTCTGTTTCTCCACTAGAAATACTGAAGCGTACGTTAGTGCCTGAACGGAAATCGCTCTCAGTATTGCTTGAAACAGGCTCTGCTTCCTAGGTAAACAGTTTGTTCTAGTTATCACTGGCCTAAAACGTTAACAGACTTTTGAAAACTTATCTAAAGCAAAAATGGCTGCTTGAGATCAAAGTCCAGATCACAAACTTCATTTATTTTGCTTTTATATACCAGGAATAATGACTCATATTCTCTATCTCTGTTTCTTTTCATGCACCACAGTAGGATGTCTCATTTGCTGCCAAAAGAAAATAAAGACCAAAGAATGGCTAATTAAATTATTGAAATTCAGTTTCTCTGCCCTTTCCTCAAATTTACAAAACATTTTTGCTAACCTAACACTTTAAAATCTACAATATATATTTTGCCCCATTTATAGGTGGGCTTCTTTATTAAGTCACAAAACAGTAACTGCAGTATCCTATAATAATGGTTTTAAGTGTGGCAGTAAATTGACAGGAAATTACTGTAATTTCCCTTCTTAAAAAAAAAAAAGGCAAAACCATCCACAAATTCAAAATGTGTTTGTATGAAAATGCCCAAACTACTTTTTTTTCCATTTAAGATCTCTAATTCCCACTCTAACATTACACACCACTTATTTACATTGCACATCTTGTTTTTCAGAAGCTACATATAATGTTATAGTTTAAAAATATGAACCAAAAGTTGTATACAAAATGATGAGATTCCCTCTGGAATTGCATTTCATGATACAATGTAAGCAATCACCCTATTTTCATCTTTTAAAACAACATTCCAGCCAGCTACAACATTAGCCTGCAGTAAACATATAGGACATCAGTGGCAGGCTGTTGGGACCATGTTTCCTCAGTCTGCTCAGTTTGTAGTGTTCACATTGCTTTAATCTTCGTACTTCTGCACAAGTGCATGAGGGATTTAAAACCTCTCACACCCTCCACAACCAACTGAAGTCTTTGCCTCGCTGGTTGCCAAGCTAATGGCTTAGGAAAGGTAGAATGAGAAGTGGGTGAATGAGCCCTCTGCTCTGATTTGAGCGGCAGGGAAGAGGACAATGCCTTGCCTTGGGAAGAGTTAATCCTGCCTAGCCCAGCATAACATGGCTAGCTTCATCATGGTGACTTACCTTGCCCTGAAAAGTCTGACACCCCTGTTTGTTTAGGGCTGTGTCCAAAGGCACAGTCACACCCTGTCAGGAGCTGCAAGTGTCTACAGCTTTCCTTCAGTGCCAGCTCTCTGTGCAGTCCCCAGGGACCAATAAGGAAGGAATCCCATGGCGAGGCAGAGCTAGAACAACAGCAAACACTGAGACCAGGCTTTATCACCTAATCGTTCATTTTCAGACTCTTGATTCAGAAGCATTTTTTTGGGTGGAGGCGTACAAAGAAGCAGGAACTTCCGCAGTGTCAGAGTGTTCTTTCAAGTGCACTTCCCTCTCTAACAGGCTTACAAGTTTCATGTCAGCTCGGGGCTTACTTAGCTCTAAAACATGCTTTGCTGTAACAAAGTGGAAAACCTGTATTTGTCGAAAATGAAGTGCTTCCAGGCCTACCCACGTTTTTAAATAAGGCCTCTATTCTGTCATGGCTCTGCTGTTGCAATTTATCTTTATGTGCACGTTTCATGTTTGCAGAGACGAATTCTGTGTCTACAAGTGGCCTGTTTTTCAAAGGCATGCTGTGGAGACAAAGGTTGAAACCCAAATCACTTCACAGCAGTCTGCAAGTCTGCCTTTCTCTTCAGAAGCTGTAAATGTGTCTTAGCAAAAAGCAATATTTCCCCCATCTGTAAATAATGGGCTTGTGTGAAATAGCTCGAATACCTGAAAAAATCCTTGTTTAAAACAGAGAAGAAAATTCTGGTTCTGGGTAGTAGCCTGTAATACTTTGGGGCTGTATTAGTATGCAGGAAGTAAAGAAATGAAAAGGCAAAGGGTGGTTTAAAAATGTCATTGCACAAACATGCATGCATATTCTCTCAGGCCCTGCTTGGTGGTTCAGTAATGCAGCAGGCAATGATAATGATACAATTTCATAGCTCCTCTAATCCCAGAGGATGCACAAAATGCTTGACAAACTGATGTTCTTTATAAGCAATAGTCTGTGCCTTTCCTTCTCATCTGTAGAGGAGTGGAAAAGATTACAGGACAAATATAGTAAAATCTGGTAGGCTCAGAAGCAAGAGGAAGCAAAATATATTCCATTCAATGAATACACTAAAATTTGTATAATAAAGAAACTCAGACAACTTTACACGTAATTAGCAGACAATCTAGAATTGTTCCATTTTGGTTTTGGGAAAGCATGGTGGTAATAGAAAACAGAAATCACCTAGAAGACACATAGGCCATTTGTATGCATAAATCTCTGATTCAGAAGAGAATATAGAGGGCTCTGATCTCATTACATGGCAGAGAGAGAAAGATCCAGCCCTGGTAAACTATTTATGAACCTTGTTACTTCCCCTACTGTTGTCTTTGCTTTTTGCAGTTTGTTTATGATCTTCTAAGTAGATTTTATTTAAGCAAATGACACTCTATTAGAATCATGGAAAAATTCTTCTGAGGAAGGAGTTACCACTTGCAAGCAATAGGTTTTATTTGAGTGGGAAGGTGAGGTTCAGCAAATTCAGTTGTTTCTCGTTGAAGCCTCTAAAGAAAAGCTGCTTTTAAAGGTTTCTCACTTTGGGTGATGGGATTAATTCTAAGAGTAGTCTGTCTTTTTTCATAGATAGGGAACCCTCTCAGACCAGATGCATCATTTGCCTGCTGAACATCAGGCTCACAAAATTCTTTCCTGCGAAACAAATGACCAAACTCAGTGAGCTTCTTGATTTGTATTAGACAAATCTTAATGCAATGTAAAGTTATGTGTTACCAGGCCAAAAGTAGTGTTCATAAGCTTAATATGTTGATATACCTTGGCTACTGGTAGACAATAAATTGTTATTTATCAGGATATCAAAATCTTTCAGAAAACTTCTTTCAACCCTTTACAGTCTGTGGAGCAAAGCAGTCCAAAAGTCCAAGAAAGAATATCTTGTGCTTTGAAGATCTTAACACAGACAACACATCTGCTTTGCAATGTTATCATCTGTTGTTTCTGTGTGGCATATTTAGGCAAGTATCTTCAAAAGGTGTTTGTAGTCTCAGTGACAATTTCTTGTGACAAAAGAAAAAAGAAATCTTAACATGTTTTTATGGTCACCTTAACCACAGTCTATCCCAGGAATGTGAAGCAGCAGCTAAAGAGCATCGGGTATTTCACACAGGAAGGGTGCAGGGGTGGGATGCTGGCACAAGTCCCCAAGGAATGGTGTCTGTGCAGAGCAGCCTGCAGGACTCTGAGGCTGAGTGTTCAGTTGAGCAGTGAGCAGCACTGATGCCTGTGCTGGGTGATGATTCCTCACCTAGCCCTCTCCCAGAAGGAGAGATGGTATCTCAGATCACACACAACAGTGCAGCTCATCAGTTGTTTAGGCTCACACCTCTAAAAAATCAGGCTCAAAATATTCATCACTGGACCACCTGTGGCAGCTGCAATGTCATTTGTTATTCAAGGTCCATCAGAGATGCTGTGGGCATCCTCAGCATTGACAGACTGTTCATCAGTGTTATGAATTTATATATCTCCTAGAGGTTCTGCTGGCAGTTGTGTTCATGGTTAAATGGGTCAGGCAAGGAAGAACATTCCCTAAAGGAATTTCAGTCTCCTACACCTCAAAAACTTCAGCCACAAAGGAAATATCCTATTTTGATGTGGTTCAAGACAGTGGCAGGGAGAGGAGTAGAAGCTTTATAGCAAGACCAGTTTGACTCAGAAGAGGGACTGTGTGCTACATATTCAAGGCTCTGGGGTGAATAAACTCTAGAGAACAGCAAGGAAATGTTCTCAGTCTACATCTAGAAATTGTTAAGGGTGTATAAAGTGAGACATTCTGATAATCTCTGTATTGTTTGAACAATGCTTCTTTTTATAATGCTTTTATTCCTGCAACAGTGCTACTGTTCCAATAGCTCTGTCAGAGCTACTGAGTGGTGAATTAACCCTGCTGCTGCCCTGAGAGAAGCTGAGCTAAAGCAAAGAGGGAGGACAGACCTTTTCAAGCTGGAGAAACTTTCAGCTTAGTAGAGAGGAAGTGACTGAAAAAAGAGGGTAAGAGAGACCTAATAACAATTCCCTGAGGAAAACTGCTGGTCAGAACAATTAGCTATGAATCTAGGAAAAGCCATAACTGAATTGAGAGTAGAGGATTTATTTTAATTTGGTGTCCGGGAGCATTTTGGATGGGAACTAAGAAAATACTTCCCCTTTCTAAGCAGATCCCTAAAAAGAGGTGACCAGGGCTGCCTCCCAGCTCCAGCTCTTCATTATGGCACATTATGGGAAGCATGTTGCAGTCATTATGTCAGTCACAGGTATGGTCTGCAAATGTGACTGCATGGAATATCTGGTTTCTAACACAGGCTGTGAAGGGATGTCCCTTTTTACCACGGTCAGGGAGGAACTGACAGCCTCACCGGAGACTTTACAAAACCTCAGCCTTTCAGTTAGCAAGAAGCTCAGTGCCCTCATGTACTCAATTTTTCACAAGGGGAATGCCATGCAATATTGCACAGGTATTTTTAAGGCATTAGCTGCCATCTCACTAACAAAAAAACCACACTCTTCTCTGCTGCAGTTCACCAGTGATTAGCTACACACAATAGATCCTTGATCATGTCTCAATGGAAACTCTCTTTTTTTCATTTTGCTTGCCTATATATTTAGCTTGTGGGAGGCCAGGCCAGTTAACAGTGTAATATACTTTAAAAAAGAATGTGATAACTAATAACTATTTTTCTCCATTAAAATCAGCAGAGAAGTTTACTTAATTCTTTGTCCTTTAATCAAGGCAGTAAAGAATTTCAGCTATCTGTAAATCTGGCTGTATAAAGTTACAAAATAGGCAAAATTCACAATAGTGTCATTTTTCTTTGAAACTCCTTTATCTCAGAGAAAGATATTTGAGCAAACCCGTCACAACACACACTGCTGTACAATTGACTGATGTTCCTGTTAGGAATTCTTGCCACAGGTTTTGCAGCAGAGCATAAGGGCAGAGCACAATTGTGTTGAAAAGCATTGGTGCTGGTGGTTTTAAAAATCACTGCTCTTTTTTTAAAACCTCAGCTTGAGTCTTAACTAGGCTGTACCATGAGACACATACATGCTGTGTTACATTAAAATGTTTAATTAGAAATATGAGTTATGCCTTGCATAACCATCATAAAATAATGTATACTCTGTTAGTCTCAGACTATCACAGCAGTCATGCATAAGTTCAAATCCTTTTCAGTGGGACATTGATTAATTCATTCTTTGATGAATCTAGGCCCGGGCATTCAGCAGCTTCTTCCCTTTCTCAGCATGGGTTTAGTTATGTGAAGCTAGAAATGGCCTTTGTGTGTTTAGACTTTGAGAGCACATTCAGCTGGAATCCTGCCTCACACCTAGGGCTAGACCTCTGCAATAATGCAACTCTGCTTGTTCCAGCTCTGAACAAAGACAAGTGGGGCGATGGAGTTATGTTACTCACTACAAGTTGGAGAATCAGCTTTCCATGTGGCTTTATCTTCCCATCCCCTTTCCCACAGGAATAACACAATGTGAGTTAAGCTTGTCCTTTGCCATTATCTTGCTTTAGTGGCTCAGTTCCAACTCACAGCCATGTACCACCTCGTTATTTATATCCTGCCAGCATCTTATTTAGAACCTCAGCTTCCATCACAACTGTATTGGGATAACTGGATAAGAGACTCATTATAATTGCAGCTTCTCCACAGGGGTCAGCACCTCCTCCCCATGAATATGATAAGGTGCTCCAAGTACTACCTCACCTGCAAATGGTGTTTTTCCCTGAAGACTCACTTCCCACAGGCTACAAGCTGCTATTGAATTTCTGAAGTAATATTTTAATAACTTAATTTAAGATTTAACAGCTTTCTTTCCTGTCCTTTGTTGTATAATTAATCCATGTGATGAGAACTCATTAGACTTGGGGATGTGAGATGCATCTGGACACACAAGGGCTGTAAACAGCCTTAAAATCTGTGTTAGGGCCTATTTAAAGTGGAGAAATACAGAACTGTATGTGGAAAAAAATTATTTTATCCTTGGAGGTAATCAGAATCTACTTTTTGATAGTTGGATGTGTCTTTCAATCGTATCTGTAGTTTGTTATAATAGTAGTAAAACGAACACATTTTTGTCCACTGATATTTAAGATGGAATCCTTGACTTCCTGGGCTGAGATCTGGCCCAACACCTCCAAACATCATCTTGCATGCATGTGTGTAGGCCCATGAGCCGTGGGCATTTCTGCCTCCTGAAAACAGACCTCAAGCAGATACTACAGAGACACTCTGAGCCTGGCATTGAACAGTCCACCGTGGAATTTTGTCTCTTTTGCTTGCTTAGTGCTGTGCTGCTGTGTTTATCACATGGAAGAGATGAGACCCATCCTGGATTGCTGAAAGTCCCACTTTTCCAGAGAGCACTATAACTGCAAGACTTCCATAAGGTTTCTTGTTTCCTGCTGGTAGAGCTTTTCTGCTTTGATATGACCTAGAGAACACAAATGGGTCTGGCTCTAACCACTGGTTAGAGCATTTGCTCAAGTTTAATGTCCAAGACCATGCTCTGGATTAGGCAGAGCAGAAGTTTAAAATCACTTTCCAGGAAAACATGGCTGAGTGAGCTGCCCAATTACCTGTAAGTGGGTATCTCATTTCTTCAGTTTGCAGTGAGGGCTGTGGAACCCAGCTCCAGGGGACGGGCTGTGGCAGAGATCACCAGGGCTAAGTGTGCACACCAGTCTGCCCCTACTGAATATTTCCCTCTTCACATCCCTTTCAAGGGTGCACTGCTTTCTTGACAAGCTGAGGAACAAAAGCATAGAAAACACAAAGACAACAGCATGAAAGGAGTAACACCTTTGGGCATCAGGGATGTGTTCCTCACTGTGTGCAGCGCTGAGCTTCCCAGCAGAGCATCTTTTCCCCACTGGACATGAGCAACAGCTCTAATGAAAGCTTTGTAAAGGACTGTGCTGCCAGCTGCCTTCTCTGGGAGCTAGACGAGTTGTGTGCAGAGACCTGTTTTCCACAGACAGGATTTACATAAGCACTGCACACATTTCTCTGTGTGCTGTCAGGGTGCCTTGATCCTTTTCTCTCTTGAGGCTCGTCTTCCTCTGTACAATTTCTGTGGTGAGCCACGTACACTTGTGTACCTGTTTTGCTCAATTAAACCTTTTCCATGGATATGAGTCATCTATTTCATGGTCCAGAACATACTCATTTCATTTCCCCTGCCCTCTGGTCATTGAGTTAATTAATACTTTGTAAACATCTTGAGACCTCATCGCACTAACTACTGTACAAAAGAACAGGGCTTGTCCCAGAATGATTCTTCTGAATAGGACAGGATGGAAGAAGCTCAGGAGAAAGGAAAAATTAGAGAGCATAGACTTTTATATGGTCCTCAATTCTTATATAGTCCCAGTTAATTTCTGCTGACTGACTAAATGCAAGCAACAAATTCTGGTTTCTACATAGGGACAGACAACAATTCTCAGTGACCTGGGGTGAGACAAATGAGCCTCACTGATCATTTGACATTGGTTTCTAGCAAGCTCCAGACCCTTCCAACAAGCTCTGCCAGATTTCCCTGACCAAAGGGTGCTTTGAGTTCTTCATTTCCACTGGACTTTGGATCTGGTGTTTGGGAGAGACCTATGTAGTGGCGGGTCCTGGCACACAGCCAGCAGCATGCTGTAGCTGACAGGGGCAGTCACTTGTCCAGAAAGGGCCAGGAACTCCACTGAGAGCAGCAGAGATGCTCAGCAATGGTGGTGATGTGACAGAGGCATCCAAGGAGTCGCAGGTGCAGAGGGACCTGCCTGTAGGGCAGGAGGGGCTGCAGGCCTAGAGCAGACATCCCCCTCAGGCAGCACCACAGCTGGAGCAAGACACTCCTGCAGTCCAGGGAAGGGTCTGTGCCAGGACAGGGGGAAGGGGAAGGAGAGAGGAGCAGCCAGGAGGGGCTGAGGGGGACTCACCACATCCCATCTCCACCCCTATGCCCCTTGGTGTCATGGGGAGAAGGGAGGAAAAGTTTGCTTTAATTTTAAATTTTTTTATTAATTAATATTATTTATTATTAAATTAATATTAATTTTAATTATTTTTATTTTTCTTTCTCACCATTCAAAACTATTTTAATTGACAATACATGTGATTTTCCCCATTATGTGTCTGGTTTGCCTGTGACAGTCGTGGGTCACAGATGCCCCTGTCTTAATCTCGACCCATGTGTTTTTCCTCTTGCTCCAAAAGAGTGAGGGAGCAACTGGAGGGTTGGGGCCCTTGCCACAGAGAGAACCCAGCTGTGCAGTCTCAGGCTGCAGGGTGCTCCTGGGGCTCCTTTTCTGCAGGTCTGTGCTGATGAAGCATCTCTGTGACCATGGGAAGGAGCTGCAGCAGGTCAGCATGCTGTGGAGCTACACAGATGATGAAAAGGAGGCTGACTAGATGCTCTCCTGAATAGAAGGGGAGCCTGACCCAGCTGAAGGAGGGACAGGCAGTCTCTGCTTATTGGACTGGGAAGCAGAGAATGGTCTATTTCTGTGTGCAAGAAGCCAAGCAGAGGTGTCATGGATGATCAAGGGGTCCTTGACAAAACTCAAATACAAAAAACCTTCACCACATAAGTGGTGAAAGACTGCATTAAGAAGTTCTCAGTCTCTATAATTGGAGTTATGAAAAATAGGACTGGATTCAGCCCTGAGGAACCTGCTGTAGTAGCATGAGTCTTGAGCACTCGGGTAGATTAGAGAGTCTCCAGAGGTCCCTTCCACCGCTATGGATTTGCCATGATTATGCAAGCCTGCTGTTCCCTGTTCCCTTCCTTTCCCCTCTATTCCCTGGGCACCTTGCCCTTGGCCACAGACACTGCCTCCTGCACAGGGCTCTTTGGAAAAAAGCACAAGACATCCACTCTCAAATTGAAACTTGGGCATCTTCCTTTAAATTACAATGGAGGTGTTAGTGGTGGGCAGTAGGATTTTTTACAGTACCCTAGACACCTGAGCAGAATTTCAGGACAGATGAAGACTGATTTTCTCTTCTGCCTGGGGATGATGTGGATTCAATTTTCCCATCACTTCCAGACTTTGGTGAGGACCTTCATGGATGTTGTACTGGAAGTGATCCACAGGGCATTGAAGAGGGAACTGATGAGAAAAGCACTCTGTGTAAGTCCAGCAGCTCAGAGCAACCAGCCAGGAATGCAGAGACCTCATCACAATCCATGTCCCTGTACATGCATTCTATATTACCCTATTTCTAGCTCAGGTGCATTCTGACATGAAAGGGCAATGCAACTGTCCTTTGCAAGATGCTTCTCTTTGGTATCCGCTGTCACATACATTTTGGAAGCAGCCACTGGGAGGGTGATCCAGTAAGCAGAATCTCCCTCCCTATGGGCACAGGCTGGGATAGAACTCATGGACTGCTTTGCTTTATGTACCTGGGGAAACCTGAGGGTAAGAAAAAAATGGCCCAGAACCTCAAGAAAACACTAAATAAACACACATGCACAAAACCCCAGGTCAAACTATGGAGCTCCAGAGTTCAGTGGCCTCCAAGGTGATAACTGAGCAGGGATTTTCACATATTGATCCAGTCACCCAAGTCACATTTTTGATTCTTCATGTTTCCAAATCTAGTATTAGACACCTGAAAACTCAGGCACTCCTGCAGTCACATAGAGCACAGCTGGGTGCCTCATGCATCTTGTTCAAAGTCACTTGAGTCCATACCAGAGGTACAAATTTGATGTTATCGTAGATTCACACCTGCAGGCTTAAGCCTTGAAAGCTGCTGTCTCTGATATAAAAATTTGTCTCACTTTCTCACACCTGTCATGGACAGCTGCCACCCACAGAAGAGCTAAATCTCCACGGATGCTTTCAGCAGAAGTCTCATCTTGTTTCAGCTAGATTTTCTCAGGATGGTTTCACTCAAAGAATTCTTGCTGGAGCTGACTCAGTCCTTTTGTTTGAGATTCCAATAGCTCCTTGTGGTCAGGACCTTGAGGGCAAGTACAGTTTGTGGGTTGTATCACTGTTTTTGCCATTGTGAATATGCATCCAGTGGAAGGCTTTAATGAATTAATAGTTACCCTATGGGTGTAATATTTCACCCCAACACACAACCCTTGTCACCTTGATTAAGAAATGTCCCTAAGCCTGGTGTGGATAGAACAATGATCCCACACCAGCCATGGATCTGCCATGAGACAAAATTCACAAACTGAACAGTTGTACAGATTTCCCCAAAAACTCCCAGTGAGTTCTATTCTCTCGTTTCTCCCTCTAGCAGACACTACATCTGTTCCTTTAGCAGTTGCTGGCAGACAAGACAAGCCCCAGTGCCAGCTAATACTATATGATCTGCTGCTGAATTAATTTTCCACTTAAAAATTAAATTATGGGCCAGATCCTCATTGGATTTAATACAACTATCACCTATTAGGCATCTGATGGTCTGGCCTTGTATAGAGACTATTCTTCCTCTCTCATTGTAGCAAGAACACAACCAAATACTTAGATTTTGATCTTATGTGTGAAGGCAGTGAAAATATTGATTATTTTATGTCTGATGCATCCATCATGAGAAATTACAACTTTTTTCAAAAAGCTAGAGAAAAACATGCCAATCAAAAAAAAAACCAAAGAAAGAAAGGTTGTAAAAGATACTATAAATCTTTTATTTCTTTTGAGTTACTATGCAATGCCCTTCATTTTGAAGGAAATGTTACAATCAATGATGTGTACTTCTTTCTCAGGAAAAGAAGATATTTGCACTAACAATTCAACATTTACTGACAAAAGACAGCTTACAGAAAATGCTCATGGTGGGAAAAAAAATCATATTTGTGATTACACTTCTTATTGTGAATGATTTCATGAAGTGTTACAATGTCAGGAATTTCAAGTGTGCATTTAAAGAAAGCTTCTAATCCAGTATTAATGCAAAGGAATTTAAACCATCTAAAACCACTGGTGTTCAAAATCACCCTGATTTCTTCCTATTCACAGTTAAAGAAAAGCCTAATCTGAAAGTCTAAGCCATGATACAATACTCCTGGCCTTATCACTGCACACTGATTTTTAAGAGTAGTCAAGCATACTCAATTAACAGATTTCTTACAAAGAGAAACTGCTGTTGGAAACAATGTATTTCCTACCTCTACTTAGTTACTAGTCTCTAATCTCATACAAAATTAAAATTTTGCTTTCAAAAAATATTTGTTCCTACATGGCTGTTAGCTTTATGGTTGTTGCTGTTAATTGTCAGAAAAGCACAGGTGGGAAACCACTCAACAATACACTTCACATAGCCAAGGACAGACCTTTGGTAAAACTTAACCAAAGGAGAAGAGAAAAAGAAAGCCACCATTACATTCAAAATCTGGAACAGATTAATCACACAATATCACCTATTATAGTACTGAGTGGAACAGTGAAATCAAATGAACAAAAAGAGTTTGCCTACAGTTCCATTTATACAAAGCAATTTAAAGTTTACTTCCATAGTCTAGGGTCCTTCAGTCTGAAGAAAGTATTTTTCCAAGTAAGAAAATACAGTTTTTGAAGTAGCTCTTGGGGATTTTCCCTGCCTACTCTGCAACTGCCTGCCACATTGGCCAGAGGAGTTCTAGAGTTACTGTAATCAATACCTTGCATTCACCTAGAATCAGGGATAACAAAACAGTCTTCAGTTTATATCTTTGTTCACTGCCATGGAAGGTGAATGTCTAAATTGTGTTTTTAAAATTACTCAATCAATGGATAATTGTAGGTTTTACTACAATGCCTTTTCCAAGGCAGCATTTGCATCAAACACACCAATACTCCAGGGAAATAAGACTGCTCATCTACATTTCCTACCTGGAGCTACATTTACACATCTGGGGCTCAGCCTTGCCAGCCTTCACATGTGTATATTGATATTCACAGCAGTAGATATGCCCAAATGAGTAAATTCATATAGATTAAGTGTTTGCACAATCAAAGGGCTTTTAAAACAAATTATATTAACTTTAAATGTTAAAAATGCAAGGGAAAGTTCAAGCATGACAAGACAAAGATACCGGAGAAGTCTGCAGCAGATGACCAGCTTAGCTTACAACTGCTGTGTAACACACCTCTCACCAAATCAGTGCAGCTCCTGGATTTCCAGGGGGAAACTGGGGCCAAAGTTTGGGCCGGGTTCCACAAGCTCTGTTTGGACAACAAGCCCTTTGAGAAACAGTTTTCACTGCACTACTTGTTCTCCCCTGTTGATTGTGCAACCTCAGATCCCCCACGCTCCACCAGAGACATCACATTGAAATTCCAGACCCTCATTCACAAAGAAATGTAAATATACACTTAATTTCAAGCACAAGAATAGGCTTCTTCACTAATTCTCGAGTGGCCTCAAGTAGGTAAGGTCTACTCTAAACTCAATATAGGCTTAACACCTTTGCTGAAGCACAAGCTCTGCAGAAGGATCACACCTGCATTTCTCTATGTTAATGTAGATGCAGAGAAGAGCACTTTATCTATTCCTTTCCTCTCTCTTTTGTGATCTATGTAAAAGTCCTGAAGTAGACACATACAAAAAAGAGTCAGTTTCCCTGGGAGATTTTTTTTTTTTAATCAAGCTCCAGAAATCCTAGCTTACTCTGCAGACAGGAACTGAGCAAAGTACTGCAAAGACAAGAAACCAAGCAGTTGAGATGTGCTTCTACAGCAATTTCTGTTCTCACATCCAGGTCATTACAGGTCCATGGCTTTAAAACCAGACTGCTTAGAGATGTGTGCAGTGGTGTTTAGTAGCACCTATTAAATAACACTGCCTAATCAACAGGTAGGGGAAAAGGACCTGCCTGTTAAAGATTCAACAGTTGCATCTTTACTGCTGGAATAAGAAATCCCTGGATGGAGGTAGCTCTCTTTCAGACAAAAAAATGCCAAGCTTTCCACCCCCTTCTACTTTCACATATAATGGAATGTCAGGGGACAATAAATTCCCAAACATAGCTTGCAGGGAAATTTTAAGATTCCAAATATCAAACACCTGTATCCCATGTGTCAGAGAAGCACAGAGGTTTTATAACACAGCAGAATGCATGCCAAATTTTGCTGTGAGGCAAGCTCCCCCTTCATTCTCTGTCCTAGCAAAGCACTGCAAGCTCTGGAATTCTTCGCTGGGGCCTTGTGCCTGTAGGGGAATTTATCCCAAAAGGCATGACCGGTACAGAGAAGCACCAAGACCAGCACAAGACAAGATTTCAGTTGGTCAAAGAAGCTTTGCTCTCCATTCCCAAGCAGATTTGGTCCTTTTTTTTTTTTTTTTTTATTAAAAACAAACCCCCCTCCCCAAACCAAAAAAACAAAACCCAAAACCAACCTAAAGAATAAAAAAAATAGAAAACAAAGCCTGACTATTCAGGATATCTCAGAAGGAGAGAAATGGCTAAGTGTCATAGTGCTGATGTTTCAGACACAAGGGAAAAATATTTTCACAACTAGTTTACTGTTTAGTACCCTGTAGATACATAATATTTGACATTTATAGCAGTTTCTATACTTTATGACCTAGAATATACTTTAGATCATGAATGAAAAATAAACCCATTCAGAGGACTGGAAAATAACGTGCATAACAATTTACTTTCAAATGCAAGATTATGAAGGGTTTTTTTAAACTTCCAAAAATATCTCTAGGAAAATATTATTTTACATAGCTATATTACACAGTGAAATTAAGTTTGTTATGTACAAGGTTTCAGTATGAAAGAAACCACAGCTAGACATTTGCTCATGGTCTAGATAATCTGTTGTCTCATATCAGTCAGAAGTACAACAGAGAGACTCTCCACTCTTTGTCAGACTGTCTCAGTGATCATTTCAGCTTTTAGTAGTTACTAGTAGTTGTATAAAACCTGTGTGCAGACATCCACATATTGACCCTATCACAGTCAGATATGGGTAGATATGCTTTCAAAACAAGGTTAGATATCTGCTCAACAACCACAGTAACCTGAGTGTAACTCAATTGCATATTGGTGAAAAAAACAACACTTAGTGTAAGCACGTGAGCTATAGCATTCTAAGGGAACTTGGTGTTAAACTCTTCCCTGGATTTGGGCGTTTCACAGGCAAAATCCTAGCTTGTATATTTTAGGCAGAAAACATGATACCACAATCCACTTGGCGCAAAATGGCAAAGTTGCTTCATATAATCTTAACTAATCAAAAGCTTGTACCTACCTGTCCTTAAACAGCAAACTTTGCTCCTGTCACAGGGGTGGAAAGGACATGGAGTACTTTGTTATTTGTGGTATAACTGTAAACAACTGCATGGAAGACCATATTAATTATGCTCCAAGTTTACATCACACTCTTAGTTTTCATTTAAATGAACTTAAGCTTATCTTCAAGTTCACATCATCATATCGGGCTTTTAGGGGAATGAATTTTGAATTAGAAACTGCCTCCAAATCAGTTCTTGTTCACACACCCTGGATCCCTGGACAAAGGTCTGACAGTGCTGCCTGTGTGGGAGATCAGTTCAACAGCTGAATAAAAGTTCAAGGAATATTCAGGGCAGGCAGCACTCCACTCGACCTTCCTGAGGTACTCACACAACTTTGGAGACATGTGCTCCCCTCTAATGCTATAGCTCAGATGCATACCATAGAAATTAGCAGAAAAAAGAAACATGAAATCCCTAATGAAGAGGAAACTGCTTTGGAACAACAAAGCTCCTCTACCTGTAATGTCTTCCAGACTGTGCTCCCTTCCACCACAGCTGTGTTCACTGTGGTGCAGAACCTGTGGCACCCTCACAGCCAGAAGCATCCAGCCAAGAGGTTACCCTCTTGTGGGACAGCTTACTCAAGACATACTCTTACACATAAGCAACTTGCTTCTACTGACTCTGTGTGTATTACAGGCATAGTCAGGAGCTCTGCCTTTAGGAGGAGTCAAGGCAGCCTGTAACGAGCCCTGAGCTCAGCATCTGCCTGTAGGAGTCCCAACACACACCAGCATGCAGAGCTTAACTGGGGTGGCAAAATTCCCTGGGACCTGTTGGCAATAAACACATATTCTGTCCCCAAAGCCACATGCTGATGGCAAAGGAGAAGGTCCCCCAGGCCACCTGCCACCTCCTATCAATTAAGAAGGCACCAGGCACAATAAACCCATTTCATTAAAATCAGCGGCGATTTCTGCCTTACACCTTCTGGGGAACTGGCCACCAAACCCACCAAGCCTTGAACCAGGTGAGAAGCAGCTCCTTGCAATACCAACAGAAGCCACAGCTGAAGAGAAACAGTAGCAGAGAAGGGAAAACAATATCCTCATGCTCAGAGCTACATGGTCATGTCCTGAAAGTTGTTGGCTGCTTCTTAATGGTATTAAATACTATTAACTTCTGCTGATAAGTAGATGTCAAAGGCATTTATCATCTTGTAGGGTCAGGCCTACTGGCAGATGGTTGAGGAAAAGGCTATGTGCGAACATGGCAGAGAGGAAGGGAAAGAAGTGAGAGAGGAGAGGGGTAGAATTGCCCTGAGTTTTATCCTCTACAAATAAGTCAGGGGTTTTATCATCAAGCACTGAAGGAGTTAAGCACTAAAGCACAGACACTTAATCAGCTTTCCCCCTTCCTTTCACATGTGATTGGAATGAAGCTGCACCGAAGCAGCCCAAAGGGCTTATAACAGCTCAATTTCGCAGCCTTCAGTTTTAATCCCCATCACCCAGGCTAAGCAGAATGGTGGTGCTGAGGCTGCTACTCCACAGCAGTCTGAGCACCTGGATGACGATGGTCTTCCTCCTCCTCTTCCTCCTCCTCTGCAGCCTGCAGGTGGCTGGAGAGCTCCTGGATCACAGCAGCCCTACCAATCTGGTCGTTTCTCCTCTTCTCCATGATCAGATCCTCCAGGCTCTGAAACTCCAGTGTGTGGCTGCGCTTGTCACCCAGCCGGATCTGCAGTCGGTAGGGCTGCTTGCCTATGCGCAGCTCCCCGCCGATTTTAAACTCTCGCTTGCCGTATCGGCACCAGGCAGCAAAACACTCAGAGTTTCTCCAGCTCAAGTCCCGATCCTTGCAACCCACCTGCTCCAGGGCATTGCGCACCACCACGGCCGGGCTGAGGGGTTTGTAGCGGTACAGCTGGTTGGCAATGCGGCCCCGTCTGCCCTGGCTGGCATCGGTGAGGAAGCTGTTCACCACCTCCAGCCGATGCAGGTGCACAACTTGAAAATCTCCGACATAGACCACCCAGTGTGGATACTGGGCTTGGCACACAAACTCCACCAGGTCACCTGGTTTACACCTATTCAGCAGGTTCTCAGGGGTGTAGGTGCTCAGATGCCCCCCACCTCCTTCATCACCCTCCTCTAGCTGCGTGTCCTCCTCTGAAAAGCTCTTCTGGTAAATACACTCATCCCGGTAATAGACTGAGCACTCCACTTCGTGCAGCTGGGGATCGTAGGGCTGCAGGGCAGGGTTCTCACCCCCGAGGTCATGCACCGAATCCTGCTGCTGCTCCAGCTCATCATCGTCATTCGAAAAGATGTAGGAGACCCCGATCCTGGGCCCTTCATCTCTGTCCATACCTGTCGGATCGGCCGTGGGAACTTCCTTGTAGTTGAGATGGGTCAGCTTCTCCACCTGGTTCCCCATGCCCGCTGCAAAGACAGACACATGGCGGGGCCATGAGGGCGGGCGCGGGTGAGCGGCTCCCGGAGAAGCAGCGCGGGCATCAGCGCGGCTCCCCCCTCCACAGGCGCCCCGGCTCTCCCTGTTCAGCGCAGTCTCTTGCAGCGCCCCGGGGGACGGGAGGAAGGACAGGTGGCAGGGGGGACACGACACTTCCCTACCTGTACGGAGGAAGGCGCGGCGGCACCGCCACCTGTTAGGCGGCAGCGAGGAGAAGGAGAGAGGCGCAGGAGCCGCCGGGGAGCGGGCAGGCACCGAGCCACCTGTTAGAGAGGGGCTGCGAGCGCCTGGGGAGCAGGGGAGATCGGGAGGTCCGAGCTGGGGACGGCAGAGAGCGCACCCCCCCCGCCGCCCAGGTGAGCCGCGCCGGGCCGCCGGCCAGGTGCGCCTCCCCCGCCCTCCCCCGGCACCGGGCGGCCGCGAACTTACCCCGCGGGGCCGGCGGCTGCGCGGCGCCGGGAGCGGCTCAGGGCGA
>VZTB01016844.1:1771518-1852048 GCA_013397245.1 Thryothorus ludovicianus | reverse complement strand
CCTTTTCCCTCTCTTCGCTCCTACATGCCAGGCGCTCTGCTCCCCGCCGAGGCTGGCGGCAGGCGGAGGTCGGGCGCGGGGCTGTCGGCGCCGCCGCTGCGCAGCTCTGCGCGGGCAGCGGGTGTGCGGCGCGCTCAGCCCCAACTCGCACAGGCGCGGCGCCTTTAAGGGAGCGCTGCCACGGCAGCCCGGCCCGCCGGTGTGCTCGGGGGGAGGCTCCGCTGCCGGAGTTTGCCCGGGACGGCGCCGGGAGGCGAAGCGGAGCCTCGGTGCGAGCGCCGTGGTGCCCGCGCAGAGGCGCGGAGCTGCCCCGGGGGAAGCGCCCGCCCCGCGCAGCCCCCGCGGGAGCGCCAGGAGGTGCCTCCCTGGGGCCGCTCACGGTGACAGGGAAGTTGTAAAGTGAACACAATCGAGGCTCCCGGTTCTCCTGGGCTGACTTAGCGCCTTCGACTCTTCCATGCGCGGAGTGTGTAATTAGGTTTATTAATTTATTTTCTTTCCGACTCCAAGAGCTCAGTCTCTTTTTCAATATAGAAGATTATTATTCTTTCTCCCCTGGAAAGGCATTATGAGATCTGATGGGAATATTTTGCTTTCTGTGTTTTGGAGAACACAATATTTTGCTTTTTCATTAATGCCTAGTTAGTGTGCTACGTGGGTTTATTTTTCATGCTATTTTAACCGTCACTGGTAAATTCACCCTGTTAAAATAGACTACAGAGATAATTTATGGGATGTAGGAGTAATGTCTTTAATTGTGTCTCATTTATTCTCTTTGTCTGTTGTCTTGTAATTTATAAGCCGAACTGCAACTGCTCTTCTGAGTATCCACTAAATAGCGGCAAATGAAGAAACAATTGTAGTGTTACCAGGGCACTGCCCACAGTCTCAAAGGATACGGTTTCCATCAGATTCTACATCTCTATGGTTTCAAATATAGACCTGCCCTTTGGGGTGGGAAGAATTCCTCCATCTGGGACTGGGGAGATGTGCACTGCTTGGGATGGTGGGACATTGCAAACAATTGCAGCAGTGACAGCCAGCCAGATCAGGAGCATTTTGTTTTGGATTCAGTTGGTGGCTATGTCCGTGGGAGTATTTTTGAAATGAACCTTCCAAACACCCAGCCCTGACACACACGCACTTTGGTTTGCATCCCGGTGTGTTTTCAAACAGTGCACACATTTCTCTCACATCCCACCAAATTAGATGTAGGGGTGGCAGGGGTTGGATCAAGGCTAGTTGCACAAACGTCCAAAATGTATGGAATGTAGATGTGGTTTCTGGGCACTGCATGTTTCCCTCTGCAGTTCTCCCCTATGGCTGCTGTTGGACAAAAAAGGACCCTGCTTCATAGTCAGAGCATTGTGAAATTGCTTCATTAATTAAAGATGGGCATGTAAGAAAGTGAGAGTATCCTAAAAGGAGGAGTTAAACTGAACATAGAAGTGATTTTTTGATGCTCTCCCATTTCCATTGGAAGCTTTCCCTCTGTATCTTGCTATCTCTGGACCAGTTGTACTTCTTCATTAAAATGTTTGACAGCCCTGTGCTCAAGGCCAAGTTTCTTTCTGAATTTTCTGCAATATGTTGAAAGATATGTCTCTGCATGAGTGGAAACTCAGTATGGCCCAGGCAGTCCCTTGTGTATTCATGCACATCCACAAAAATTTGCAGCTCTCTATCATGTTTTCTCTTTTTCTTGTCTGCTTTAATTCACCTCAGTGCTTAATTTTCTGTGCCTTGTCTGCTGCTTTAATCTCTTTGATCTCTTTGAGCTTCCTTGCCATAACTGCTCCATGGAATCCATATAGTCTGTTCAATCAGCTGCTTTCTAGGGTAACAAACCACTGGTGAGTATTTTTGTATCGTAAACCACATCCATAATGGCTTACTGCACATGTAAGTAAGAAATTGGGTGGAAATTCCACAAAGAATTTACACTGCCTATATATCACTTTGACTAGTGCCTAAAATTATGCTGCTTAAAACTTCTTCATGCTTGACCTCTAAGCCTCACAGCAGTTGTGTTTGCATACATACTGGAGTCAACAGGGAAGCCCGTACTGTTAAATACCATACCTCCCTGGGGTCACTCCCAGGTTCCAGTCATTTGCTTGTTCAGATTGCAGAAGTATTTCTTCTTTGTAGATACTGTTTTGGAGAGGAAGCTCCACCCCAGACAAAACACAACTTTGCTTCTGGAGTGGGTTCATTCCAGCAACCTTCTTCTCTGAGTCCCCACAAAGACTGCAAGGAAGTAGGGTTGAATCAACATGAGATCTGTCTCGCTCAGCTCTACGAGAGCCCTCCAACATTTTCTCAGCTGAATTTCACATCCATTTGCTCTCAATCTATTGTTGAATGCAGCAATACATATCTACAGGTTCCTGACATAAAAATACCATTCTGTTGGTAATATATCTTGTATGGTATTTGATATGCCTGAAACTTTGGTAGCCCCTTTTAAGGGAGAAATACCTGCCATGCTGGAGGGCTCTCTGGTGAGCCAAAGCTGCTTGGCCACATAATCCATTCATATGTATAGAGGGGATTGCATATCTTGGCTTAGAGACTCTGGGACATCTATGGAGCAAGTGACTTCTATTAATCTATGTAGCTGCTACCATCCAGAGGCTTTGTAGTGCTAGTTGTGGTTGCTTTAAAGTTAAAGCTAATTTTGAGAATTAGATGTAACAGTTATTTTATTGTCCCAACTATGCTATGTGATCTTGTTGCTCCAGTTGCAACCTTACACATATTTTACATCCACAGATTGAAAAGATGATGTTACTTTGAAATCACAATTCATCCTTACTTGAATATGAAGTGCTGTGGTCACACTGTTGTTGTTATTAAAAGATATCCAGGATGAGAAAAAATGTCTTGCTATGTGTTTATTTCTTTTTAGCAGTGCTTCTGAGTAGTACAAAGCTTAGTGTCATATTCTGTAAGCACATTCTGTTTCGCAGGTATTCAGCCAGCTGATGGCTATGACACCCTTGAATTACTTAATAGCTTCCATTTCTTTTTTTCAGTAGAGTTTTATGAGAACTGAGATAAACTATGCTCTGTTTGGCGTGTAAGCACTCTACATCATAGACCTAGTGAACCAGAGTGCTTAAACACATGGTGGAATTAGGGGCACTGGAGAAATAAACCACTTCCTAGTGAAGTCCATGGAATTCTTCCATGGAGATCTGTAGAAATTAATCATGCCCTTAATTGAGGGAAGTGTATGAGAGTCACTTGATGGATGATGTCCTTCCATGCAGCCATAGCTAAATCCTCCAAGGATATTTGGATTTAGAATTGTAACATTTCTTTTGTCACCACTTTGTCCTCTGGTGGAAGCTGCATCCCCGAGTCAGGCACCGAGGTCCTGTAAAGCCAGGACTGCCACCTAAAATGAGATTCATCAAACCTGGCATGCCAGTAGTTGCTGGTAGGGAATGGGACAGAGAGTTCGTGTCCTGACAGCTGTTGGAATATGGTGCCTCCTTTCACTTGTGTCACTAATACTCTCCCAAGGTTAAGTGCTTTAATGAGGTTGGATTTTTTCACGCACAAGAGGAAATTATGCCACGTCAGTTAATAAAAAACATTAATATTTAAGATTGCTTCCTTGGGGTATGAAAGACCAAGGTTGTAGTCTCTTATCTCACTGAAGGAATTTGAACTGATATCTCCCGGGAGGGTACTGAAAGCCACCAGACTGTAAGCTCTTTTTGAGCAAGTCTTGCTTTCTCTGTCCCACTGAAGCTGTTCAGCTTTGTATGGGCTCATTAAATACCCATTCTATCTGTCTGAAAGAAAAGAAAAGAAAAGAATGACAACATCCTTTATATCAGATGCAAGAAGGGGATGAGAATGCTTTGAGGTCCTCTCTAATGAATATTCAAATGTCTCACAATCATGGCAGTATCTTCATCAGGAGCCATTCAGACAGACTCACCAGGAAAATCTAAAAGTTTTGGTTTTAGGACATGGTCATGAGAGAGTTTTCTTCGTGTCTACCCTAGAAGAGATTGGACCTCTGGGTCTCACATATCCTGCATGACTGGTGTAACCCGGATGCTGTTAGGTATCAGCTGCTCTTGGCCATGCAATACAATACTGCTGTCTCTGCTGGGCCAGGCCTCACGAATGGAGAAGAGAGAGTTTGTGACATGAGTTTGAGCTTCTGTGGGGAACGTGCTGGCACTGCTCAGTGATTCTGCTTGTGTCTCCAAGAGAAATACCAGGAAAATCAGAAAATTTATGTACCTCAAAATGTTGAGAAATATTGCAGAATGCTGGTATTTCTGAACCTTGAGTTTCATATTTGACGTGAGATAGATAATGAGCCTCTGGTGTCAGAAAGGTTTTATCTGCATTTAGCCTATAAATCTTTGATTATATCATAGAGAGTTTGACATTTGTGTGCTTCTACATGTGATCTTTGCTATTTCTTTTAGTGTAGCATGGCTTACCACATATTCAAGAAATGAAAGTTAGACAAACTGCAGCTAGGAGAGAGACCCACATCAGACAGCAAATTCTGTTTTTTTTCTAAAACTCTTACTGGAAGCTAATGCCTCTGTTATCTACTTCCAACATTGTAATTTGTGACTAAATGTGATCTGTGGCAAAATAAACTGCTGAGATTGCCAAAGCTTTGGAGTTTTTAACTGAGACAACCAAACTGTATCTTAGAAGCTCTTCCACTGTGAGTTTTTAATTGGTGCATTTCAGCAAATGAAAATGAAGTAATTCATATGTCAGTAGGGGCCTAGATTCATAGGAATTGCTATCAAACGTACTTGAGCAGCAGGAAAAGCTTAATTAAAATGTAGTCCTTTTTTTTTTTTTTTTCCGGAAAACAGCGACTATATTTCAAACATAACTTAACAAGGAAGGCGGTACAGCACACACATCTTTCCAGCATGAGAACTGTTCATCCCTTGCATCTCTCATCTGTCTCATGCTGAGCTTCTGCCTTGGAAGCTCCTCCTGTGATGTGTCTTTTAGCACGTCACAGGACTGCTGGCTGCCTTGGCAGCACAGCATGTCCCTGCAGCTGGGAAGGGGTGGGACTTCTGATGGAAGAAACTTCTGATGATTGCTCCTGGTGTGCAGTACCTAAGTAGAAGCCATTAGTAAATGGAAGGAGTCTTTTCTTCGGCTCTTGCCCTACTGCTGATAAAACATGAAAGTATTGATATGAGGTAAACACATCACTCTTTCCAGCAAATCTGTGATGTGACTGCAGATACTTCAGAGAAACTGTGGTTGCCCTATCCCTGGAAGTGTTCAGGCCAGACCAGATGGGACTTCAAGCAGCCTGATCTAGTGGAAGGTGTCCCTACCCAAGGCATGGGGTGTAGCTTTAAGGTCTGTTCCAACCCAAACCAGTCTATGATTCTATGACTGTGTGCTTATGTTCCCATTTAAATGGGCTGGAACAGAGCAAACACAGAACAAAGTCTCCTGTGGGTGGTGTCTGTGCCAAAATGTGAGGCTGGTGAGGTCAGATCATGTGGCCATACACAAGGTGGTAGCACAGCTGGGAATGTGTGAGGTCTGCTCTCTTCAGCCCAGCTCTGGCTGCTTGCTAACTTGACCCAGAAATATTGGCCATGGCTGCTCCCCACAGCTGCAAATCCATGGTGAAGTACGGGAGCAATAGCTGAGCAGATAATCCACTTGTCATTCTCCCATTAGACTGAGAAACAGGTTGTTTTTTCTTCTGTAACCAATGGAAAGCAACAGAGATGCAAAGCCTCAAACCATCTGTGAAGGTGATGTTTAGGGCTTTCTGCTGGACTTGTTCCAAATCCAGCAGAGCAGGACCCAGCCCCTGGCTGGTCTCAGTTGCTGAGGCTGTGGTGCTGCAGGGGTAGCAGCTGTGGGGCTGTGCACAGCCCCCTGCACCAAGGAAGGCCTTGGCTAACCTGGCTCATGGTGTGTGTGTGGAGGGTGGGAAAGGGCTGGTGCACTGCTTGCCCTCCATGCAGGCCTCTCAGCATCCTCCTGTCACATTGCTTATCTCCCACAGCCCTCACCACAGATGGATGCACAGAGTGAACCTACATCAGCCCCAGGGTATGCCTGTGGAAGGAGGATTTGCTGAGTCGGACAAGGAAGGAATAGGCAGCTGAAGGATTTGCTCGGGGCATTAGTGTTGAGCAGAGCTGGGGGAAGCTCATGGGCTGAATTGCATCGGTCTGAGGCAGTTCTGTACACACCCTCGCCAGACTGAGGAACAGCAAAGCTGGATGTGAGCATCAAGACACCCTTGAGAGCACCAAGTGTACTTTAGTGATGAATTTGGACTTCTAATGAAATGAAATGGAAAGATCAATGCTTTCAGGGCTCTGGTCTCCATTTGTGAATAGCAGCTACTCCTACTCCTTGCACTGAAATGCTGCAATGATTAATAAAACCATTAAGGTCCTGAGATGCTCAGAGTGCCTGCTAACGAGGCCCATGGAGGCAGAGGGGGAGATTGCTAGGTAGGTGGCACATTTTTCCAAGGAGCAGGAGTATCCGAATTTGATTCAGCCTGTTGATGTCCACAGTGCTCACGGTGGTCCCCGACTCCTTACCTGGGCCTGCCTCTGGAAGCAACGTGCAGGAAATTCCATGCAGCACATGCACAAAACACCTTCCAGCAAGGTGGTTTTCAGTCAGCTGCAAGCACCCCTCTGCTGTAACCCTCTAATGATGCTGCTGAGTTGTTGTAGGCTGCAGGGGACCAGCCAAGCCCAGGCAGGCTGGAGTGACTCCTGTGGATTCATTCATTGTTGCCTGCTACGAAGAGCCATTTTCTACCTTAGTTAAATGCACGCCTTGAGACAAACTCCTCAGCTTGAAGACAAATAGCAGGTACAGCGTCTGCTGTGTTAAACAGTTGCTGCCCCTTTGTGGAAGGTACATAAGCATGAGGAAATGCTGCTGTGCTTCTTCTTAAGAAAGCATCAATATTATCCTTATCTTCCATTAAGCCCTTTCTGATAGTGCCTGTGAGAGGAGAGCAAGGAGCAGATGGTTATTCCTTCAGTCCTGTGAACTAGTTAGATGAAAACCATATTCCTAGTAGAATCTACTGTCAAGGAAGCTTCTGGCCTGCTGGATGGCAGTGCTGGGTTGGATTTATAAAGTGGTCTCTGGATAATAATGTGTGTGTTAGTAATAATGACTTTCATACTTGTTAGAACTGACAGCCCTATGTGTTTGTCTTTCTGGAGACAGATGTTCTCCTGCCTGGTTATGTGTGTTGATTCCAACTGGGGAAAGAGGACAGCATGAGCAATGTGCTGTTCATTGTTATTTCATTCCTTTTTTTTATTCCTTTCCCTCCTTTCCTCCCTCGTTCCTTCCCTGGGCTGTCTTATAGGCAGGAGCCTGACAGATCACATCAGCTGCTGCAGGGAAGCCCCTTGGTCATCTGAGTTCATCCTTCCCTGCCATCTATCAAAGCACAGGAGGAGGCTCAAGCAGGGTTCTGAATTCATTTCAGCTCAGCAGCACTCCAAGTAGTTTGATGATGCTTTCTATCCTCTCATGTGATACCAGCTGAAGACTGGGCTTGATGCTCATGCTTACAGGCATGCTTCATCTCAGACAGCCTCTGTATAAGTAAAAGTTGTCAGCTCGACACCAAATCCCTTTTCTTGGCTTTTTCTGCGTAACATGGTGTTCTCTTGCTCTGATTCAAGTGTTTTGTGGTTCCACATGAAGGAGATAACAGCATGAGCAAAGCTGTGGGCAAAGATAAATCATCAGTAGGAGAAGATAGAAACACTGTTTTTTGGAAGGCGACAAGGCCACCATGCCAAGGGACCAAAGCACTTACTGTAGCAAACCTCTGCAATGGTCAGCTTAAATCTCTACTGCCTTAAATTCAAAGTGATTTCAATTTCAATGCAAAGCCATTTTTCAGTGCACTTTTGTATTAGAATGAGCTGTATAAAAACATTCCTCTGTGGAAGATTCAGATTCTCATTTTTCACCTGACAGGTCCCTCGTTTGTTGCTATAAAGTAAATCCAACATGTGGTTAACTTGGGGGAAAAGTTCTCAATTACTTCAAGGGACGAAAAATTAAGTTGTGTGCATTGTGCTCTTTCAGGGATACACTGATTCAATGGTCTAATTCCACTGGGTGTCCTCTCTTTTTAACATTTACAATCTACTGATCCTAAGAGTGATCGGAAAGAAAAGAGTGTTGTTTTGCTGCTATAGAATAGATCAGGCAAAACAACTCCTACCATCTATTCCATTTCCTTGTTCAAAGTAAGAGTAAAATACACATGAAAGTGATGACTTTGGGATAGATTAATGAACTGTGGCTTGGTTACAACACAAAAAATGACAAATCAGTCTAATTTTCGATCCTCTAAAATAGTGCCTCCATGACTGTGCCACACAGAATAATTTTGTGTGTTGATGAAACTCAGCAAGACTCACCCGTCTACTGTATATGAGTTTTTTGTTGGTTTTTTTGTTTGGTTTGGTTTTTTTATTTGTTTTGGAGTTTTGGGGGGGCAGGGGGGGTTTGTGTTTTGTGTGTTGGGGGGGGAGGGGGGGTTGTTTGTCTGTTTTGATTTTTTTTTTTTTTTATTTCAGTCTTCATCCATTACAAACTCTGAACAATTTGTGGCCTGAGTGACAGTCTCTGTTCCACCTTTTTTTTAAGTGCAGAGGGGAAACATTGCCAGTTCTAGATTTCCAGTACAAACTAATTAAAGCCATATGATAGTCAAATTTCAGGCATATCCTTCCAAGGTAGAGTGAGTCCTGGGCTGTATTAATGAGTGTAGCCAGCAGGTCCAGCAAAGTGATCTTTCCCCTCTGTTCAACACTTACGAAATTGCATCTGGAGTGCTGTTTCAGTTCAGGACTCCCCAGGAGAAGAACAGTGACTGAGCCAACAGACACAGGCAGAAATATGTAAAATTCCATTTTAAATATTAAATGGGTGGGGTTTTTGGTGGTTTTGGGGGTTTGTTTGTTTGTTTTGGTGTTGGTTTTTTTACCAAGGAAGTGGTCAAATATGGAAATAGTTTGCCCAGAGACATTGTTTAGTCTTCATCTTTGAAAGCATTAGGCTCATCTGGATCCATCCCAGAACATCCTGATCAAAGCAGACCTTCTTTGCAAAGGGTTGAATTACATGACCTCTGCAGGTCTCTTTCAGGACAAATTATGATTCTATGATTCTCACAGGTCACAATAAATCTGCTTTTTAATAATTCCTACCAGATCCAGTGAATATAATTTACAGCTTTTTTCAATTCCATCCTGGAGTCTGATTCAGTAAGGACTAGATAAAATCTTCTGCTCAGTTTGAAACTCTGTGAAGAGAAAAGAAATCCTTGAGGCTCTCCTTGTCTAAATACTTAAGTTCTGAATTTCCTAGACTTCAAAGGCAGAAACAGTTTTCTGCCTGGAAATGTCTTTGTCTGTGGATGCCTGAGAATATAACTTTCCTTATCCTTGCAGATACACTGGGTCACCTGAACAAATGACCCCAAACTGCTCCCCTGATTCTCCCCCAGCTGTTTGTTGTAGAGCTGTGTGTGCACCCTATCCACGGTGAACAGCACCCTCTCAGTTGCCTTGGATGGTGCCCAGGGGACTTTGTCATTGTCCTAGGATGGGGCTGACAGGCTGGAGCAGTCAGGGGTTCATACAGTCAAGGGGTTCATGAATTCCCTTCCCCATCAGAAATTTTGGCATATTAGTACTGATGGGTTTAAGTCTGAAATCCAAACTGAACACAGTACTGAAGTGACTGCAGTGCCAGGTCTTACGAAAGACAGGCATTACAAATCCCAAATAAATGCATGCTTTAGGGCACGAGGTTGCTTCCATTCTTCACTGATCTGAACAGGCCTGTGAGAAGGTGCTGCTCTTGCAGGCAAGGCCGTGGGAGCTTGGCTCTCAAGGGCTGTGGTCTCCTTGGTGCTGCTGTTTTCAGTGCTGGTGATGGACAACTGGGTGCCATCTGGGGTGAAGTCACTGAGAGCTGTGCATGTCTGGGCTCCTCTGGCCTGAATCTGGCCTTTTTCACTCCACAAAAGAGGCTTTGAAAAGTTGATTGCTTAGGTTTTAACTTTTCCAAAAAGGTTTCTCTGTTAAAAGCTTCTGGTTAGAAATACCAGACCCTGTTGTTGCTAAGATTAAGGTATTTGTTTCTTAGAAATGGCTTATAAGCAGAGACCAGCACATGGATTATTGCTCCTTCTTTAGCCAAGTGGAGCGAAGGTGTTTCAAGTAAACTGGGCTTCCAGGAGGATCAGTTTTGCATGTGATTTCTATAATGGTTTTGGGGAAGGAAGGGTCAGATCTAATGTTTTATGTTTGTAACTCATATGGAAAAAAAAAGAAAAGAAAAGCAGTACTTACCACTAACATAATGGCAGGTTAGGCTGTTTTAAATGAAGATAGCAAAAACAGCTACTGTGTTTCAGTAAAAATTTAGAATATATTTTATTTTTACATACTAATGAAAGAATGGAATATGATCAGATTTATGGGTTATGCTTTTGGAACAGGATTTTTTTTCTCACTTTTTTCTGTGGTTCACCACTGCCCCCCTCCTCAGTGCTAATGTTATAAACAAAATAAAATCTGACTAATTAACAAGACCTCAGGAAGATTGTAAACACCTGTCAGGAAACAAAAATGTTTTTTGTTGTTGCTAAAAATGACCTTAACTGCAACCTGGAAAAATTGTGCTTGTAGTTTGTGAATGAAGTCAGTAACCATGCTGTGGTACTGCTGGCCTTATTATGAAATGCACATCACAGATTGTGTCTAATTGCACATGGTGGTTTTATGGTATCTGTAGCTACTGATCCAAGACTCAGATGTCAGATATCAGCACTCTTGCTATAGTTAAATGATGCTGCCATGTAATAGGTTCTGTTTATCTCTCTTCCAGCTTTCAAATTGCTGTGTCTTGGGTCAGTGGCCTAAGTTCAATTTTCATAAATTCCTGACTGAAGTTATTAGCTCTCCTCTTTAAAACCCAGGATGAATTAATGTTGCGTTATGCCCCATTCAGAGAAGCGTGGCCCCAGCTTTTATCTTTGTTACTGAGTTTGTTTGTGCTAGGTTTAAACAGAAGGAGATTGGTGGAATTCCTTCAGGAAGGTATATCCGTCCCTTTGCTTATATGAATAGGAAAGTTTTCTGCTGATGTTCACAGATCTTGCAGGATTGCTTTATCCCTTTGGAAGCCTGGAAGAAAACAGACCTACGATGTGGAGAACAGATACATCCTCATTTCCCCCAGCCTCAAATGCACATGAGCTTGAGATGTACTTACAAACAAAATGTACAATAAAAAAATGCATATTCATGTTCCTAAAGTTCAAGGGTGCAATGCTGATGCCTCAGAGAGCATCACCACTACCTTACCATCCTAAATCCTTTTGGTCAGTCCTCCCTGTGCCTGCCAGATTCCAAACACCATTATCTGCTTCTGTGTTGCCAAAGGGCCCTTGTGGTGCCCATGCCTGGATGGAGCTTTCTGCAGTGCCCAGTCTTTCACCATCCCCTTCATACCAACAGCAATGGGGTCTTTCCACCAGTGCCACCAGAATAAGGGGCTGCTGAGTGGGATTGTGTGGGTCCTGTCCTATTCCTATTTTTCAGAGAATCAAACCTGCATAGAGCCACTTTCAGTCTTTGGCATATAGGGTGTCAGCTGCCAGGAAAAGGACTAAAGTGCTGGGCTCCTTGCTGCACTTCATTTTCATGCAGCCCTGTACTGCTTCCTGTTTCCAGTTTCATAGCAGTTTTTGCAGAGTGCTTTGTTCTTCCCCTATGCACTTGGAACTGGCAGTAAAATGTGGATTGTTCTCAATGTTTAGCATCAAGTCCCACATGTGGAAAGTGATTTATCAACAAGATTACAGGCTGGAGTACTGTGGAAATTGGACTCCAAGGTGCCATAATTCTTTGGAAAATGCGAGCCACAGTAGGTTTTACCTCCCGGCGGCTGTCCATTATTGATAGCCTTATTCTAATATTATGTTTATATTGTATACAATGACCAGCTTCTCAGCTTTATACTTACACAGGTGCAGCTAATTCAAGTTCTGATTGTCATACTCATCTCTGTTCTTTCATGTCAGTTGCCTCTTTCTCTGCCCTCACAATCTTTTTTTTTCTTTTTTCTTTAATTTTATGAAAGAAAGATGGTATCTCTTAAAAAAAACAAAACAAAACAAAAAACTTACCATGCAAAGTAGTGCCATAAGAAGTCATGATCACTAAGATATTCTCCTGGAAAGATGGAAATGTCAATGCCTAAAACATTCTGATGTATCAGATGAGATAGACAGGCACTTGGGCCAGTTGTACAATACTGTGGAATCTTCATGTCATTGATAGCTCATGCAGCTGCTCAGTGGCAGAGAAAAAAGAATGTTGTAGTTCTCCTGGGACACTTTTTAATTACTGGACCTATTGCAAGGGAAAGGAATAATTAGCACAAATGCCCACTTTAAGATATCCAGCCATTGGATTTTTTTTCACGAGAGAGCTACAGGCTACGTTACAAAATGTGCTCAGTGGGGTGATGTGGCTGTTTTTGAGCTGAAAACAGGGAATGAAGTGGTATTTCAGTCTGCCTACCTGCCAGTGTTGCCTTCTCTTATTTTCTTAGTTCTACACCAGAGCTTGCTTGCCCATAACCACTGGTGATGCTCTCAGTCTCTAAACAGCCAACCCACTGAACCTAGGGACCCCAAACTCCCTGGGCAACATCAAAGGTCACAAGGACAAAGTTAGTGGGAGGAACAAAGAAACTTAGAGAAGTGCCAGACTAAATTGCTCTTTACATTTTTTTTTGCTTTATATCCTGTTTTATCTGCCTGTCAGGGCATTGTCTCTTTCCCTGAGAAACTAAAGAACAGCAGGCACTGAAAAATATCAAAGCGGTTGAACTGCTTGGAGGCTGCAGTCAGAAGTCTCACTAAAGCTGGAGGTATGGAGACTTCTAAGACTTCTGTTATCTAGAAGCTGCAATAAAATACCTGAGAAGTGATCAAGTGTAAAGTTTACCCATAACTGTGCCAGCCTGTTTTAGATTGGAATTCTTTGAAATTGAGATAGGCATCACAGACTACTCATAAATATTTTGGAACCAGCAAGTTTAGGAAGCAGCTGTGATACATATAAAAGGAATTTTGAGGGTCATGAGGCAAGCAAAATTAGCAGAATTCCTATTGACTTCACCAGGAACAAGTTTGGGCCTTGAATTATTTGGCTGATAAATCTTCAGCAAGACTGAAAGAAAAAGAGTGTAGGATTTTTTTGATTTTAAGATTTTATTAATGTCCAACCAGGATGCTGTTTAATCTTCAAAACAAATACCAGCACTCAGAACACATCAATTGTTTGCATTCTGAGCTCTGCGTTACACTTATTCATGGACAGGGAAATTACAATGAGAATAATCATTGTCAGAATACTAATGTGATGTAAACTAGTGTAGATATACTTATTCAATAGAATACAATTACCAGCAATACTCTATTTTCTGAACAGTGTGACTGTAATCCAATTTAGGCTGTTTAACCCCTGGTGATTTGTTTCCGTTTGTATGCTGAAAACAGGCAGGATTGCTGGGGGCAGCAAAAGGGAGAGTAAGGGGAAATAGGACCCCATGTAATCTTGGATCCTAATGACTTTACTAAATCTACATAACCACAGGCCTGTTCTTCATGGTTGTGCTACTAATTGAATTTTAAAATAAGGGTAGATCCTACACTCCCTTTCTCCCAACATCATTTCATTTTCTGACGAATGCTTAGTCACCAGTTTAAAAAATCTTTTATGACTTCAACCTGAACTTACATCAGGACCTCAGATTTCACATAAGACACGATTCTCGGGTACAAGGTGACTTTCATGACCAACTTCTCTAGCAGAAATGTTCTCAACTGCAGGAGTTGTGGCAGGATCCCATGGGCAAAGGGCAGCTTCTCTCCTTCAGAGAGAAGGACAGAGCGCGGGGACCTTGCTGCAGGCAATTTCTGAAGACTAAAAGCCTTCAGCTAGATACTAGTACACTCATTAGCACAGAGGAGTCCCCCTGAAACTAGCACAGTTTCTGTGCTTCTGAAACTAGCACAGGATATCTTATCAGCACAGATAAAATTCTTGGGATCTGGTCTTTAAATAAAAAAAGTGCCTGAGTGATCTTGTTTTAGGTGCTGAAGAATATTTTATAAACACACAGAAACAGGTGGGGAAGACCTCTGTCCATCTAGTATGGAGTTTGCTAATGGTGATGGCAATTTCTCCAACACAGGCAGCATTCAAGCAGAAACCATTATGTAACTGCTACCAGACTAGAAAGCACAGAAAAACATTTCTCTCCAGAGAAATGGGCCCTGGATTGGAACCTGAGTAAGATTTCCAGCTTTAGGGTTTTTGCACTACTGTTCAGGTTTTTGTGTCACTTAAGCACCCGCCTTGGGCAAAAGATGCCAGCTGGGGCTTGCCCGCATATACTTTTGGTTCATCTTGCAGTATAAGAGGAAAGCAGAAATGAGCAGGTAAGAATTTCACAGTCAGGACAGAGTGGTCCTAGCTCCCAGGGATTCTGCATATGGGAGATTTGCAAAATCAGTCCCTTAGTATTTCCAGCAGCCATTCAGCCATAAAAGCAGTGACTGAAAAACACACAGTGCAGCTACTATTCTTTTAATTCCCAGTCAAGCTGTTAATTTTTACACTTAATTTTTAATATAATTTGTCTTGTGAGTTTGTATGAGGCGTCCCTCCCCAGTCATTTACCAAGAGTGCTGTGGGGACTCCTGACAACACAACTTTTTGTTGTCACCACATCAGAGAGCTAAGGAAGAAGGCAGTTGTGTTTCTTACAACAGTTCTTACCTGGGCCCAGTTGGATTCAAACTGCAATGCAGTGGGAGCTTTGTACATCTGTAACAGAAGAAACACCTGCAGAGCAGACTGCCAGGTGCCAAATTTCCTCTCTCTGGACTAGCTCTCATCTAAGCTGAATTCTCTTTGCCAATGTTCACAGCCCATGTTACTTTCACTGGTGTAAAATAAGGGAAATCAGAACCTTTCCTTCCTTAACTGGGAAAACTTTGTCCAGCACATGGCTGCAAAGCAAACCTGGCTGCACAATGACCAGACACCTCCTTTCCCAGTGTCATTCCCTCTAAGCAGTCTGCTCATCTTGGACACATTGCAGCACGTGGCTTCTGTGAAAAGCCGAACCCTCTTTGCCACTTCTCATACCACCAAGCTTTGACAGGCCAGTGTTTTACAGTGAAGTTGAATATCGATTTCTATTCAATACATAGGAACTTTGAAATGGATTGTAGTTCCATCTAAGCCAGTTTCTACCGACCATAGACTTTCATTAAAAAAACAGATTGATTACAGTAATTTCAGTTGATGAAGATTCTATGCACAGATTTTGGGGCAATGTTTTTGACTATGAAGATACCATACTGTTTTACCTGGGAGGAAAGACTGACCTCTACCTAGTTACAACCTCTTTTCAGGTGCTTGTAGAGAGTGATAGTTTCTCCCCTGAGCCTTTTCTTCAGGCCAAACATCCCCAGCTCCCTCAGCTCCTCCTCATCAGTCTTGTGTCCCAGACCCTTCACCAGTTCCTGAGTTGCCCCTCCCTGGGGGCTCCAGAACCTCAATGTCTTTCTTGCAGTGAGGGACCCAAAACTGGACACAGCACTTGAGGCCTCACTAGTGCTGAGTACAGAAGGACAATCACTGCTCTGATCCTGCTTGTCACACTATTGCTCATACAAACCAGAATACTGTTGGCTTTCCTGGTCACTTGGCCATCATCATCATCTGCTGGCTTGTGTTCAGCTGGTTGACCAATACCCCCAGGTTCTTTTCTGCTGGACACCTCTCCAGCCACTCTTTCCCAAGCCTGTAGTGCTGTAGGGGGTTGCTGTGTTCCAAGTACAGGACTCAGCACTTGGTCTTGTTGGCCAAGTTGGGCTATTGATCCCACCATCTTTTTAAGTGGGAAACCCTAATTCCTATGTGACCATCCTCAGGAATGTCTGTGGTTTTTATCACATTAATAACCCTCATGTCTTTGCTGACGTATGAATCTCCATCTCTACCTCCACTGAGACAGCAGACTGAAGGACTTTGCTAGCACAATGTCCCTCAAACACTGGCATGATGCCAGGCTTATCTCCAGTGATCCTAGTTTTTTACTTTTCCCCCTTCAACTCTAGCTTAAAGCTCTTTCAGTGAGCTCTGCTCTCTCCTGCACAGTTCCTTTTCCCTCTTTGAGACAAGCATACTCAATATTGCCAGCAGGCCTAGTGTCATGTAGACCAGCTTATGAACAGAAAACCCAAAATTCTGTTAGTGACAGCAGGTTCAGAGTCAGGTATTGGGCTGCTATTCTTATTATTTCTTCCCCCATCATTCCCTGCAAATGGAAGGATGGAGGAGAACACTACTTGTGCTTCAAATGTTCTACTGCAACCTTACTGTAATTTGCAGTGATGAATTCCTATTTTTGCAAGTAAGCATGGAGACCAAAATCCTTATTTGAGGGGATGGTAGGAGCCATATTTGGCACCCAGTCAGATCTCAAAGTTTCACAGTCCAAGTAAATTTTGCACCTCAGAAAGCCAAGTGTACTGCTGAGGCTTAAATGGGAATGTGTGATAAAGAGTTTTTAGAGAAAGAGTTGAGTAGGTAGAAAGGAAAAGAAAAAGAAACACATTATTAACATTTCAGATTGTCCATGTAGGAGCAAAATAAGGTGGGAGATGAAGTTTCTGTGTACTGTTCACCACTGTCATGGTCTGAAAGGTTCTGGTGTGTCCTCCAGGCCATATGAGGGAGCTCTCTTCACCTGCATCCTATATTCTTGTTCCAGGACAGTTCCTCCTCATGTTTTCCCTCGTTACTGATGGTGTAACATTGCAGAAACAGCTGTAGGGGAAGTGTTTACCTCTCATTTGGTGACAGGATTGAACATGAAAGGATCCCATACTTTTACACCAAAATTTTTAAAGAAATACCCCTCACCTCCTCCTCCAGAAAAAAAGTAATAACTGAGGAAGCTTGAGGGGGGGACATAAACAGGAGGAACTACTGAGAATTTGTGCATATTTATGCCTTGGCACTCACCTATTTGCTGGAGTTGTGGCCTTGAGTTTTGGTTCTTTGATGCTTTAGGACTGGTGCATTTGTCATCAACCTTCCCTCTAAGGCTTCATTCATAAATCACTTTTGGAGTGTGAATAAACCATGGGGATGCTTTAATAAATGGTTCCTCACATAAAGTTTTATTCTTCAGTAATGATTAGCTTATTAGTAAATCCCTGATGACATTACTAAGGAGGTCATTATCATTATCCCTGTTTTATATCTGCAGAAACTCAACCAGAGAAAGGAAAAGTCACCACTAAGTAAGATTCGTGCATGCAAACTCCTGAGTCTGGGTACATGCTTTCTTCAGCAGGTCACAGGACTAATAGGTGCTTGAAATAAATGGTTAATCTACTGGTTAATCAAATCATTACATCAGAATGTTATAGGATAGCAATATCTTAGAAGATATTTAAAACCATAAAGAGTTATTTGCATCTCTAATTGGTTGTCAACATTTAGTAACCCAAACTCTTCAAAGAGATCAACTTAAAATATGCATAACTATAGAGCTCATCTTTAGGAACCTGCATAGCTTGTGTGCTGTCATCTCCAGATTTGTTGAAAAGAAACTGACATGCCATTTACTTAGTTTTTACTCAGAGGCATCCTTTTTATTCAGCCTCGTCCTGATGATTTTGAAAATATGATTGTAAAATGTGATGTATGTATGTATTTTGAAAATTTGATTTTAAAACATGATTGTTTTAACAGTGCATTGCTAGCCATAATAAAGAACAACAAAATGCAAGGTGGAGTTAAATCAAAATAGATGTCATGAAGGCTGTTGCAATGATTGCATCACACAAAGCAGTCTTCAAATTCAGTGAAAGACTTGCATGCCTTTTTCTGAGAGCAACGAAAGAGGATTTCCAGTACATAAGGATTCCTCTTGAAATAGAAACCTACCATGCCCAGCTATGCACAAGTGGCCTAAATACTCCTTAAGGTGGAGAGAGAAGTTTAGACAGAGAGTTCTTCATGTCTGCATTGTATAGAATGACAGAATCATAGAATTTTTAAGGTTGGAACAGACCTCTAACATCATTGGTCCTGCAGTTAGCCTAGCACTGCTCTGTTCACCACTAACCTGGGTCCCCATGCACACATTTTTGAATGCTTCCAGGGACAGTAATTCCAGCACTTCCTTAGGCAACTTGTCCCAGTGCTTTTCCACCCTCCGCATGAAGAAATTTTTCCTTATATCCAATCTAGTGAAACTTGAGGCCATTTCCTCTTGTCCTATCATTTGTTAATGGAAAACTGACCCACATCTTGCAGCAATCTCCTGTCAGGGAGTTGTAGAGAGCAATAAGGTCCCCCTGAGCCTCCTTTTCTCCAGACGTAGCCCCCCCAAGCTCCTTCAGCTACTTGTCAGAGGACTTGTGCTCCAGACCCTTCACCAGCTCCATTACCCTTCTTTGGGCATGATTATACTGAGGCTGCAGCTCCTCCAAGCAGGCTCAGCCTCTGGAATTTACACCTTTTAAAATTCATTGCAGTAAAATTAGTATAAATTTAGTACATTACTGAGCAATTTCCCAATTTCTTTTGTAATGAATGGTGGGGAAAATAGATGCTTGTGATCAGTACCATGTGATTTACCTCTAATGTGCTGAGCATTGGGTCCTTCAAGCCAATCAAGAGGCAAATAAAAAAAGGAAATTTGAGAGACTGTCATCTGGTTTTATTGGTCCTGCTACTCAGAGTCTGAAACTACTTTAAATTAAGATCATATATATGGAGACAATTAGAATACTTCTGACACCATTTTTCCTATTGATCTTGTGGTGAAAGCAACTGGCTAAAGGTGGGATTTGAAGGTTTGAGGTCTCTTTCCACCTGAGGAGGTTTGTCTCTGTGACTTCTGAACTCCATGAAAAAGCCTTGAACATCAGGGTGTAACAGAGCCTGAAAGGGCAGTGGGGTGAGCAAAGGTGCACTCTACACATCACCAAGTCACAGGATAGCCAGGGGTCCATTACTGCAAAACCAGTTCAGAGAGGGCAAACCTCCATTGCAGCCTGTGCCAAAGCTCCTGTCTGATTTCTGGATCTCTGCTTGCTGCTCTGAGATTTTTTCCCCTGGCTGCTGTTTTTATTCCTTCAATCCAGGCTCTCTAATGAGGAATGTGTAAAGAGTTGTGGGAGCAGTGTAGATTCTTCAGGCTGTCCCTTGCCAGCTGAATATGCAGAAAGCTCACACACCATCCGTGTTGCTCAGGGGAGCTGGTTAAGGTAGGATTGTGTATATGAAATGGGCATAGTTAATGCCTGTGAAGTAGTTTAAAACATCTAAGGGCAACTCAGACTCAAAACCTCCTGCTGCAGTGTGCTGTAGAAACCTGAAAGACCCTCTGGGGGAACTTTTATCCCCCTTGGTCCAAAGACTGCCTGTAAATTGGTCCCTTCAGTGAAGTTTTTGCATGTGCAGATAGCTGGCCACCTCCTGCAACACTGAACAAAGAAGTGCAAGGCAAATTCCAGAGCGTGGAGTGTGACGTGAAGAGTTTGACGTGCTGCTAAGGAAGCCACACATCTCTATAATGACTTAAAATTCCATGGCTGGCAACCAGGTGCAGGGGGTTAATTAGGCTCATAAGCTGGGAGAGCAGGAAGACCTTTGGGAGAAGATTGTAGACAAGCAGCAAGGAATATGACCTCATTTGAATTTTCCTATTAGATTTCCTGCAGAGATCTCAAAAGCATCCTCCCATCACTGCCTGAAACTCTTTAGGTTTTGCATTTGCAAACACGAGGAGTCTCTGTTAGATTCTGAAGCTTCTGCACATGTTTTAAAAGATCAAACTAATGATTATGACAAGCAAATAGATCCCTCCCACATCCTTTTTTTGTTTGGACTAATGACTCTCTTGACCCTCGGAGTAAACAATCTGCTCCTTTAGAGCTCTTGTGTTGATGCAGGTTGGAGCTGAAATGGGTGAGACTGCCACTGCTGGACATAAAGCTGTGCTTATGTGAGGCTTTATATTCTCCAAAACAGCTGCAACAGGAGCCTGAGCTGTGTCTGTGTAATCTGCAGCTCCTTTGGTTGCAGTGGGTTTTTGTACAAGTGTTTGGTGTTTCTCTCCTGTTCAGAAGTCAGTGTACTGTTCTCCTCTCCCACTGGGTCCTAGCTGTGGTGCCAGTACAGCACATTCCAATCCTGCTGCCTTTTGGTCAAAAATTTCAGGAGAGATCTCCCCAGACTAAAAGGCAGCTATTCTGTGCCTATGCAAAAGGCTTTGCTGGAGAAGGAAAAGATAAAAATAGGAAGGGGCCATAACTTGAAAGCCAGCTCCAAACCTTTCTCTGTCCTTTCTCCAGTTGATGCAAACTCACTGGTGTTCATGGTGCTCTTTCTGGCTGTAACAAGCACTGGTTTCATATCAACTGCAGCTCTGGGAGAGCATGGGAGGAGAAAGGGGGTGGGTTACTCATTGCTGTGTCCAGTTGCAGCACATGTCATTGGAGAACTGTAAGGGAGTCCCATGAAAGGGAGTGCTCTGATCCCTTATCTCTCAGATGCACATTTTGCATGTGCACACTAATGCAGCCCTTGCTATCAAAGGGAGATGATCCCTGGTGTCAAGACAGGAGCAAATAATAACCTTTACATCCATCTAGGCAGAAATGATGCTTGGAATAACTCACTGTGATGGTTACTGTCAGTTTCACCATTACCATGGTACACGCTCCTCGTGACAATGGCATCAGGAAATTCACCTCCAGCCTTCTGGGCACCCTGTGATCCCAGGCAACACCTTGGCCACAGACTGCATGCAGCCCCCATGGAGCACAGACCTCACACTCCCGCACAGCTGCCTTTTTCCATCACACGTGTGTGAGTGAAATCAAACCTGGGGGATTTCTTTCCAGCACTCCAGACACGCAACCACACCACAGAATACAAATGTGAGAGCCGGGCTGACGCAGGCGTGAGGAGTTCAGCCCTCAACCTCAGGGACTAGCAACAGGCAGGCAAACCTTGGAAGGCAAGAGAGCTCATTATCTCAGTGCTTTAAATAATAGCAGTGATGAGGGTGCTGGTGACGAGTGTCCCTGCAGTGTGCGTCTGTGTCTGTGTGGTTTGACAACAGCACTTGCTTCTTTGCTCCTCAGGCAGCTGCCCTGTAGAATAGCATCAAGGAGGGCATAGGAAAGAGGTTATTTATTTTTTTCTTCTCCTTAGAGATTTTGGACTGATTAAAAAGCTATTTTTGCTAGGAAAGCAACAAGGAAAGAAACCCAAGCCATAGACGGCAGGTATAAAAGAATGTTTGATTCTTCCAACAAGTACAATAAGATTTAATATCTTTGCTGCTCAACCCAATATTGTATCACAGGCATCACTGGTGTTGTGCTTCCCAGCATGCCCTAGCATTCCTTCAAGCAAACATTCACAGTAGCAGAAAGTCCAAGAAAAGGCTTACTCTCTAGAGGATCAAGAAGAAAGCAACAGTGAAGAAAGGTATAGTAGCTATTAATATTAATGTTAAAAGAAGAGGAGAGAGAAGACATAGGACCAACAAAAAAGCTACTACTTATGGCTTTCATGTGTTCATTTTCACAGGACCAATAGCAACATGGAGAACACGGAAAGCAGATAAAGACGAAAATGAGGAGGTGGAGGTGAGCAGAAGGCAGCTCAGAAAATTACACAAGCTGTCGGGAGTTTTCCCGTCTAGACACTTGCACACAGCAAAGGGAGTGACTGCCATCTGCATCTCCTCCAAAAAAAGAAGGGAAAAAAGGGACAGTGCTGAGACTGAAAAAGGAAATCCACCTTCATGCCTCTCATTTTGGCTGTGGTATGGCTGTTCCGCACAGAATGCCTGCTGTGGGAGGGGAGAGAAAGCTAAGAGAAGTATTGTTGTGTCTAAGGAGGCACAACATTAAGGCAGCATGTGAATCCTCATGCAGGGCTCTGTCCTACTGACACAGTGAGAACAGGAGGGAGGGAACTATTTTAGTCCTGTTGATGCTGCTGAAGAGTAAAAATGGAAGTAATTAAAGGCCTATTCTAGTCTCACTTAAATCTCCAAGTCTTCAGGCCAGAGTTATTTTTGTTACATTGCTTTAATGGTGTTACATTGATGGTTAGATTGGGCTGTATTATTTTTTTTCCCCCTATTCTGAATTTAGGAAATGAGCCAGCATTTTACTGCGGCAGTGCATTCACTTCACTGAAATTTTGTCTGTGGAAGATTGTTCAGGTCCCAGCAGGAATTTTTCTAAATCCTAAGCAGCCCCACCATAAGCAGTGCTTGGGCAGCTAGGTTACTGCCTAATGTAGAACGAGCAGGTTTGAATCCCAGCATTAGCTAGACTGGAAATAAGAATGACTCCTTCACCTTAGGAAAGGTGTTTGATAAATAATTACCCTCAAGTCTTATTGTCCCCTATTTTTTTCACTGAGAAAAAAACCCAGAACTTCACTGCTTAAGGTCAAGTACAAAACATAGAGCAAGAGCAGGACAGGTTTATTTGTAACATCACCATTGCTGCCTATCTTGTCCTCAGTAAAGTCTACAGTGGCTGTAAGCAGTAACAGGAATAGCCTTCTCCAGCTGCTACATTCATCCTCAATGAATCTCATCTCATCATCTCATCATCACTTTTAGTCTTTCTGCTCCCAGGTTCCCCTGTGCAGCCACTGCAGGCTGCACCTGTGACTGTATCTCCTTAGTTAGCTTTGTCCCATGTCCCATGTGGGATTAACCCACAATCTCCATCCTCATGTGGTCTCCTGACAGTGCAGGATGTCAACAGGAAGAGGTTGTTCTCTTCTCAGAACAGATATTTGTCCTGTGCAGCCTACCTGGATCTCACAGGTCACTGCAGGCAAGGCAGTGTAAAGAGCACAGAACTTGATGCTTGTTTTTTTCCAAAACAATCATTGTTGCTGCCCTCCGACATTAAGACCTCACATGGCTGTTTCAGAACTGCCAGTTCATGTATGCAGAGATACAAAGTCCTCTGTTTGCTGAGTCCAGCCAGTGTGCTTTAGGTCTAAACAGTCACAGAAGGAAAAGCATGGCAGGAGCTGGCCGTGGGAAAGTCCTTCACCTCCCTTGCAAGTGGGGCTGAGCATCACATCCCAGCAGGTACTGGCAGCCTGCCCAAAACTCCTTTTCTCCAGAACAACCCTCGAGGATCATTCCCCTGCAGACCAATTGCCCCAAGGAGGAAAAAGATGCATTTAAGCGGCCCCAGTGAGAGGTACTGACTTGGTTCCTGTGCTCACTGAAAATGCCTGTGCTGTATGGGCTATGGTATAGATACCACAGGCTCATTTAGCAATGGAGAAAAAACTTCTCTCTGTCTACTCAGAAAAGCAATAAAGGGCTGAGCCTTTGGACCAGTGGCTCAGGTCAACAGAAAAGGAATTGCTTGGGCACAGTGAGATGTCATGAGGGGAAGGATAATTTTCTGGTATGTAGGCAGGGAAATCACTTTGAAACCCAGTCTACATGTTTTCACCTCCAAGTGGTATTAACTGGTTATAGTTATTTGCAGAGACTGACTGAATGCTACAGGTATATTTTAGACCTTACACCATTCTTGCTACTCCATCTTGAATTTTCTACATTTCTGTTTCAGTTCCTGAAAGCTGTTTTTCCAAATAGACAAAGGAAAACTGTTGAATTCTGGTTCTGAGCAGAGCAAGAGAATTATAGACAATGTGTCTTATGGGCCATTCACCACTTTATTCATCTCAGCAAGGGAGTGGGTAATGCTACATCTCAGTGTCCCTTCTGAGCCCATTTTTTACATTCATACAATCCCTGTAACCTCTCCAGGGATACCAGTCACTATCATGTAAGCTCATCAGGCTTGTTTTCTTGTGGTTGCTGCTCTGTGTGCCTCACACTTCCACAAGTGTGTTAGAAATAAATGACCTTGTTCTTTTCCCATAGTCTACCAGCCTGTCATGATTTGATGCTGGCCCAATGCCAGGCACCCACAAGAGTTGCTTACTCACCCTCCCCTGCTACAGCTGGGCAGTGGAGAGGGAAAAAAATTAATGACAGGTTCATGAGTAGACTGGGAGAAAACACTTCAAGGGCAAACAGGCTCAGCTTAAAGTTGCGAAGTGAATTTATTACTAATAGAATCAGAAGAGGATAATGAGAAGTAAAACAAGCCCTTAAAACACCTTTTCTACGCCAGCCCCTCCCTCCTGTCCACTGACAGTGCAGAGAGACAGGACATGGGGGTTTTGGTCAGTTCATCAGGACCACCAAGATTTTCTTCTGCTGCTCTGGGAGAGGAGTCCTTCCCCTGTGAGACCGTGGGGTCCCTCCCACAGGACACAGTCCTCCATGAACTTCTCCAGTGTGGCTCCAGATCTCATGAGCGGCAGTTCTCCCAAAACTGCTGCAATGTGAGTCCCTCCCACGGGCCCACAGTCCTCTCAAACCTGCTGCAGTGTGGGTCACTCTTCCACAAGGTGCACTCCTCCAAGGCCAGGCTGCTCCAGCCTAGGAGCAGGGCCCTGTCTCTCCATCGAGTCTCCCACAGGATCCCAGCCTCCTCCAGGCATCCACCTGGTCCAGCATGGGCACCTCCCCAGGGGCTGTGGATGGATCTCTGAATCCCCTGTGGATCCCCAGGGGCTGTGGGTGGATCTCTGCATCCCCATGGATCCCCAGGGGCTGTGGGTGGATATCTGCATCCCCATGGATCCCAGGGACTGTGAATGGATCTCTGCATCCCCATGGATCCCCAAGGGCTGCAGGGGCACAGTTGCCTCACCATGGTCTCACCATGGCCTGCAGAGGAATCTCAGTCCTGGCCCCTGGAGCAACTCCTCTCCTTTGTCACCTACCTTGGTGTCTCCCTGTTGCTCCCTTCACATGTTCTCACCTCCTTATCTTCCCTGACTAGAAGCAGAACTGCGAAACTTTGTTTTGATTTTCTTATTAAATATGTCATCACAGAGGCGTTGCCAATCTCTCTCATTGGCCCAACCTTGACAGCAGCATGTCCATCTTCAGAGCCATCAGGGACTGGCTCTGCTGGACATGGTGGAAGCTTCCAGAAGCTTCTCACAGGAGCCATCTCTGTGCCCCACTCCCCGCTACCAAAAACCAGGCCATGCAAAACCAATACACAATCCTATTTAATTCATCATCATAAGCATTTTCCCAGTAAACAGTGCCACCAAATTCCCATGGCTGCCATGTTTCGATTCTCTTTTCTACTGTGTGTTGTTTGAGAGCACAGAAGTGGCACAGAATGGTGAGTCTGTGTCCCTGGCTGTGGGAGCTTTGCTGGGCCATGGATACCTCCATACTCCCAGAGTTCACAGAAGAGTGAATGGGGCTGCTCAATCTCTCTCAGTTACTCATTTCAGCAGATTAAGACTGATTATTCCCTGTTCTGGCTTGTTCAGTTATTTTCCTGTTCTTCTAGCTGTTTATAAACTAAGCAACATTTTGAAGAGAGAGGGCAGCCAGGGCACTTCTAGTCCAGGGACCTGCTGGAGTCAGTTCATTACTAGCGAGTCATTCCCACTGATGAAGGCTTGTGAAATCCTGCTTTGGGCTTGCTGCTTGCCCTTTCCATAGGATGAACCTCAGTAAGATGTTTAAGCTAAGGCAGGTGAGTAATCATCAGTGTGTTTGCTGGCTGGGATGAACGATGAAGGCATGTGCTGAAACACTTTTCTGAATCACAGCTACAGATACATTTGAGACCTCCTTTAAAATTCACCTCTGGCTATGTTCCGTTGCACTGCTGATACTAAGTGGTCTGTTTTTCAGTACTTTGCATTAAAAGTGATCCTTCTGCACTGCCAGTAGGAAAGTAAGACACAATACACACTCATATCTGTTTTGTAAAAAGTTATTTTAGATCCCCAAATGTGCAAACACCAGCACACCTCGTTGGTATCAATAACTAATTAACATAACTGATGGGTGAAAGGAAATCAAAATACAATCAGATCTAACAGACCTAGAGTCAGGAATGTAAATTACACAGTTGCACATTCTTCTGTAAGATGACTTGGTTTATTCTCTTTCTATTGTAATCAAAAGTGAATTAGGATCCTGAAAGGTTCTATCTCTCCCAGATAACTGAAAAAAGCTAATTAAAAACAAAAGTCACAGATGTAATCATTGCTTAATGTTGTAAGCATAACCTGACCTAATGCTATTATGAGTTCTGAACAAATTTCAATTAGGACTCCAGCTGGTAAACAGATAAATGTGATAATGACATTTTAATATTACTTGGTGATTTGTTAGTAAAAGCAATTTTTATTTCAGCCATTTTTTGAGTATATAAAATGGGTTTAGGTTTAGATATGTTTTTCAGCACAATTAGAGGACAAAAAAGAACATTTCAATGAGTAGTGTTTGAGAAGATCCTCCTCAGAGCTGTGTTCTATTTAATTAGTTAACCAATTTTGGGATTGTTTTATAGAGTCATCATCACATTGTAGCTTGCTGGTGACTTAACACCATTACCACATCAGAAGAGCAATAAAAACATACTTTGTACCCTGCATTGGGAGTAATCATTTCTAGGTTGCATCGGCCTTTTGTTGCTTTATTATTTCTTGTCTTATTGAGCTTGAGGGAATGTAGAAAGTCATGGCTGTGATGTGGAGCCAATGGTACTTCAGAACATGTGGAAAAACTGAGGTGCAAAACTGTAAGCCCTTTCCAGCAGGGTAGGCACTGATGTAGTTCTGAGAAGAGGATAACCATGAGTCTGGCTGGATCCCTGTGATATGTAAGGATGCTAGCATGGCTTTGGAGAGCCAGAACCCATTCCTTACTCTGCCAGACTCCTAGTGAAAGGTGAATAAAATACCTAGATAATGACTTAAAATGGCTTCCCTGGAAACCAGGAAACCACAGACAATCTGCTGCTCTTTTTTTTTCCTTTTTTTTTTTTTTTCTTTTTATTTTGAGAAAGGCACAGGTGAAAAGCCATGGCTCTGGAAGGGTGGTCTCTCCTGCACAAATTGACATTCCATGTCTCTGGTGAAAATGGTGCTCAAGACCAGCATTTGATTTCACGACAGGTATGGAGTAGCTGCCTGGTAGAGTGGTGACAGCTTATCACCTAATCAGCACAAAATTCCCCTCTCTCCTGATTCAGAACAGGGGTAAAATAAATTCCATCACTGGAGGAGCATAGTGGCCTGACAGCATTGAGGGAGGAAATCCAATCCCAAATTAAGACACCGAAGGAAGATGCAATGCAATGCTCTCCCTGCTGTGGTTTCAGCAGTCTTAACCTTGTCCTCATGGGACCACCCCTAATGTGAGAGCACTCAGCATTCACTGCCTGGCCTCTGTGCTGAGGGGACCCATCTGCCATTTAGATGACAATGATGCACATCATGTGGACACCTATATTTCATTTGCCTTCATTTGCATGCAGCAGCCTTCCTGACTTCATAGTTATTTGATAGCAGAGACAACATAAGCTGTCACTACCCTGAAATAAAATCCTTGTTATCCTTCTATGACATAATTTTTTCCCCTTACTCCTTCAATTTATCAATTTTAAATATTTATTTTATACTCTGTATAAAACTTTTACTTTTGAAAGAGCAAGGGTTAAGCTTTCTTCTTTTTAAACAAGAGGAAACATTGAAATAAATCACTTTTCACAGCCAAAATAACAGTAACATACACCAAAAAGAGAACAAAATCCAATATGAGAACAGACTTTTCTTAGTTAAAAGTGCAATCATTCTTGGGACTGAAAGGTCTCCTAACTAGATGTTGTGTCTTTGTTATTTACTCATATCACAGTAGCAACTGGAGGTTTGAAATAAAATACAAGATTTCATGTGCTAAGCCCTGTAAGACGCAGTAGGAGCTCTCAGTCTACATAAGCAACAGAACACTCTGGGAAGTGAAATGTCACTATGTCCATGCAAGAGACAAAAGTGTAGAGGAACAAAGTGACTCAGTTACACAGGAGGTGGCAGATGCAGTCTGTGGTGAGGTCAGGACTGAAATGATGCTCTTGGAGCATTTGTACAGCTGTGAGTTCATACTTCCCAATGGAAATTTATATGAACCTCCCAAGACCAACATTATCACTCTGATTCCTGAGTGACTATTAGGGGGATTAGAGAGATGCTGTTTTCTAAGCTGAGTTTTCTAAAATGTAAGTGCTTACCTTTGAGGCAGTTACGTGGAATTCAACTCTGTTTATCGAGAGCCTCTCAATACTATGCATAATACCTGGGGCATGATTCATCTGCCCTAAATGTGAGTGTCTGCTTTAGAATGAACTGACTGATGCCTTATGGCTATATTGACCAGATCTCCAGCAAGTGAAACAGGAATGCAGCCAACAGAGACAACCTAATTTAAAGAGATGAATAATACCCCATTTCAGCCTGTGCACAGCGATGCCTTTGCCTTGCCTTTCCTGTCTTGACAAATGCTGATGTGTTGCTGAAGTTGGCATCCATGGTGCTGAGATCCTAAGCGGATGCAGGGATCTGAATAGGCTGTAATAAAGTTAGTTAATGGGAGACACATTTTGCCAGAGCCAACACAAAATTGGCAAAACAATTTTTAGACTGCTTCAATCTGCATCACAGAAGCCTTTTTCTGGGTAGTGTAGGTGGAGTTTTTATTGTCTGCATCTGGAAATGGGCTTGGCTGTCTTAGAGTATACCCTAGCAAAGCAGGCTGTCCAGACACCAGAAGAAATTCAAGAGAGCTTGAGGGTGAATGGTAAGTGGAAGATATTCATCATTTTGACCTTCTGGTCTGTCTGTGTCAAAGTTGCACAGCTTCAGGTAGAATAAGGTCCTTCTCTGCTGAGCATCAATGTGGCTCCAGTGTTTCAAAAGCCTGGAGGAAATCTTACCAGAAGCCATGGTACTGCCCTCAGCTGCAAAATATCCCCCCAGATAAAGAGACACAGCTCAGTGGCCTCAGCCATGGGAAGGGGATCTGGTCTTTGGCACTGCCCAGAGCAAGGACAGGCCAGGTCATTCATGGAGGGCTCACAGAGTGAGGGGGCTCCAGCATGGCTGTCCCAGAAGTAATTTGAACAGGGTCCTGTAGAGATTTTCTCCCCAAGCTCTGAGTTTACTTCTTTTAGTGCTTATCCTCACCTTACTTCTCAGCTGAAGCCTACTGAGGTTCATTCATATGATGTATATCACGCATTCCTGGTAGCAGGTCATTTCTTTAGCCCTCTTTTTCACTTTGCTCTCCACACAAGATTTCACTGATTGCTATCCAGATCCGATATTGCATATCAGATAAAATGTAACCAGCAATTCCTTCCTTCATGAACTCTCACTTTATCTAACCCCTACTGCTTTGTTTATCATCAGCATCCCAACCTGTAACCTGTCTGCCTTTTATCCTATTCTCATTCCCTTTTTGATACTCCATCTCCACTCAGAGGATGTATTTTTTTCCAAAATATAGGCCTTCTTTTGTTTCAATTTATCAAAATCCATTGCTTTCAACTCTGCACATGCTAAATGCAGTACTTAAAGTCAGACTTTGATGATGCCAGACCCTTCCTTATCCCTTCCTTCAGCTCTTTTCATACTGCACTAACCATAATGATGATTCCAAACCAGCACTTCAACTTCAGCTCTCTTTGACACTATCAGTGATATCTTCCATGGCCCAATTCTCCCATACCTTTTTCCCCATCTGAAACTCTTTCTTGTCCATATTTCTCATTTGTTCTCCAAAGTGGTAACTCCATTCTAGAAATGAAATATTTTTGTCTATTCTCCTGCCCTATTCAGTTACCATAAAGTTACAGCAACAGATCTATTTTAGTAGAGTAGAATATACAAAATATCTGTGAGGCTATAGAGTATATTATTGTATAGAATAATACAATAACATAAACAGCTGTAGCAGGTGTATTTGACCTCAGAAACATTGCTGTGCCTTGAATATTCTAGAATTTGTATTTTATTTTATGTGCTTCTTCAAACATTTTTATGACTCATAAGCCCCCTGAGTACCTGTGTAACTACTCAATGACCACAAATCACAAAGAAGAAAACTCAGCACAACTTTCTTATTCATTGAAACAATCCTACTACAGATTTGCTTCCTTAGTTCAATATTTATTATAGGGTTTTTGCCTGTCTTCTGGTTTCTGCAAACCCGAATTAACTGGACCTCCTTTAAACACTTTTATTGGCAGGGTATTCAGACAGCCCTGAGAACATCATATTAATTGATATTGTTGAAAATCTATCTTTTTAGTGGTGGGATAGATTTTTTAATATTTCTATAGTTAAATTGCTCTGACATCAACTGATTCTCATATCAAATGTGAACATATGCAATTCTTAGCATCCCTCCTTTTTCAAGGAGGAAAGCAAGGGCAGCATTCCCAGAGCACTGAACATGCCCCTCAGGTTAGCTCCCCCAGGCTCTCTGTACAGAGACAAGCTCCTCCAAAGGGCAGCATTAGAAAAGCCTGCAGAGATGAGCCTACTAGGATGAGTCAGATAATTCAGCTGGCTAAATTAGACTCTTCAAATGAGTCAGTGGTAGCACTTCTAATGGCTTCAGAGGATGTATATTCCAGCAATTAGACACAATGTGTAACTGGAGTTCTATATAATTAGCTATACAAATTGCAGCAATATACAATAGGTTGCTATGTCTTAAATAAGCAATGAATAAGTACAGTGTGACTGGAGCTCAAGGTTATTCTTGTCTTCAATTACCTCCTACAAGAAGCCTGCAGAGCTTTGATTTTCAAAGGGAGATGAAGTTTGTCTTTGTTCAGCCTATTATAACCAGATGACAATTCTTTAGGCATGGCTTAGTATTCAACTTAGGCACTTCTTTTCTGTCTGCCTTACATATTCCTTGGTTATTGAATCTCATTTTGTGCAGTGACATTTCTGTTTTTCTCCCTACACCTCATTTCTATTCTTCTCTAAAATCTTACAAAGCTATGATTGACAGGGCACTCCAGAGGCCAAAGCAGGGTGACATCAATGTTGGATCAGGTCCCTCGAAGTCTTTGTGCTGCCTTGCTTTGAATATCTCCAAGGATGAAGGCTGCACATCCTCTCTGGGTCTCTGATGTAATGTTTGTCTACCTTCACTATGAAGAACATTTCCCTTATAGAAAATTGGTATTTCTAGTTTCCGTTTGCTGTACCCTGTGTCTGCTGGCCCTTAATCTGTATTCATCTCTTTTTTAAACTCTCTTTGGGTAGTTGAAAATACTAACATTATCCCCTTCACCTTCTTTTTTGGCAGCTAAACATGCTTGGCTTCTAAAGCTGTGTCTTGTCCATCATATGCTTTGGTCCCTAACCATCCAAGTGAAGAGCTTGATTCAGCTCATTGATGACTTTGTTATCCTGAGAAACCCAAACTAAACTCAGTAGTCTGGACGTGTTCTCTTCACAAGTGAAAAGCAGAGAGGGAAATCCACTTGCTCAGATTCTCAGCTGCGTTTTTGCCAACATAGCCCTTTGTGCAGTTGACATTTCTCACTATAAAACTGATTGGCAAAACTCATGTTCAACTCCTTGTCCCTCAGCACTCCAGGTCTGTTCTGCAAGGATGATTCCTAGTCAGCCACTCCTCAGCCTGAGCTATTGCCTTTAATTATTCCAACCCACATGCAGATCTTTGTTTCCAGGAGCAATTTCCAAACCTTGATCTTCACAGATTCTAAGACTGCATGTCAGATCCCTTGCTAATGACTGTTGGCAGAGTTCTGCTAAAGCAAATGTAACAAATAACATTTATATAGCAAAAGATCTTAATTTTTTTTCTTTTTATTCCTGATAATTTTTTATCTGGATATCCTCCTTAATGGTATAAACATCCAATCTTCATTTCTATTCTTACTGTGCTTTTAGCTTCAGTATTAACCTGTGGTAATGATTTAATTTTGACTGGTTTTAATTTGAGATGCTTGATTCAGCTTGCTTCTTTCTTTAATAGGATCTTTATTTCACGCTGCATGTTGTAAATATGCTGATAAATGTGTTAATTGAAATGACTGTCAGATATACTGAAAATGAATCCTTGCAGGATCCTACCCAAAGAGTGTATCCATAGCTAATTCTAAAGCATAGATCTGTACAAGTTAGACTGTTTTCTGCACTATAAAGAAACAGCAATGAATAATTTGCTGTGAAGCACAAAGACACGTACATAAGGATGCACACAGCAGTGCACACACTCAAGGAAATGGTTTAGGTAGATTCATTATAATGGTGGACAGCGTGGGCAGTTTTGTCAGTCAGCTAAGCTCTAATCAATCTGTCTAATGGCTTTCACAATATCATTTCATTAGGGGCCCAAAATAATCATTTGCTCATCTGCTCTTCAGCTGCTGGGTTTGATTTGTGTTCTTTTATTGTGGGAACTAACGTGTATCCCATAAGAGCATTTCCTATTTATTGCTTATGTGCTAAGAATATGTATTGCCTTTATTTTATAGACATTAGAGGGTGAAATCCAGTGAGGGGTTTCTACAGAGTGTGGTATGTAAAACAGTTAAGTTCTTGTAAAGTTGAAATGGCTAGAATATTCACTCAGTTATCAACCATCTTCCCCACATGAACCAGGTTAATTAACATCCTGCAGAAGCCCTTAGGCGTTTTTATTGCAATTCTTCAGGCTGTATTCTATCTTTATTTAGACCACAGTTTTCAATGAGCTTAAAGGTAATTTGAATGAAGAAGTGGATAATGCAAAAATCTGCCTTCCACTTTCAACAGTCTGTGTCCATCTAGAGAGAATGAAAGCAGAGACAAAATCAGAGGGGTGAAAGTATCTGATACACAGTGGAGCATAAAAAGATCAGAACCATGGAAAAACCAGTGTCCAGTAAGGAACAATGAAATCCTAGTGCAAACAATATTTGTGTTTCCATGTGTTGGTTCCTATCCTTAATCAACTACCTTTTTCTTCCCTCTAATAGTTCCATAATGTCATCATAGATTCTTATATACCTTGATAATGATGTTTACATTTCCCTCTATTTACATGCTGCATTTATTCACATCCAGTATTTATTTGTTTTCATGCTAATAGCTGTCGCTATTCAAATAACACATTTCAGCTGCCTTGCTGAGACACCAGCATACCTCCATAAGGGACGTGGGTGTTTTCATGCCAGACTGACTGAAGCTCTCTTTAACCTCTGTTCAGGATCCTCCACAGGCTGGCTCACTGTGTCTCAGATCAGAAAAGCTGTCTGAGGAGATTATCTTAGGTTCTTTGTGGCTGAGTGGAACTAAATTTTCTTTCTTCATTCCTTTCTCCAGGTCAAAAACTGGGCCACAAAACCCATGTTTTCCGAGGCAACATGGCTGACAAAGAAGGAAGAGCGAGAAGCATGTTCAGCTGAATTTTGTCTCTTCTGGCTAGAATTCTTGTGAGAAAGAAGCAAGTCTGGAACCAAGACTTTTATCTGCCTGAGAGAGGTACCACAGTTCTTATTCTAGAAGAATATTTTTCCACCAGTGTGGTCTAAAATCTTCATGAGAGTATACTCTGCTGAAGATGGGCCACTGTGCAAAAAGCAAATGTATGATATTTGAATCCCTAAGGATCCTGATTCTTTAGCCTATTTAATGGGGCTGTGGCCAAACAGTACTGGATTCTTTCACCTGTTTCATGTGCCTGTGGCTGTATTTCATGTAATGACCTTTCTGGGTGAAAAACAAATGCTGCTTCTCAAACAGGCACTTCTGCTGGTTGCAAGGTGGCTCCTCATCAGCTAAACCAAGGTATTCTCCCCACCACTGAATTATCACAGAGTGGTTTCATTACTCCCAGAACACATAAGAACATCATTTATACTGTCTTTGGTGGAAAAATGCCTAGGTTTTGTGTTTTCACATCCTCAGCCAGTTGTGTGATCCCAGGCTCCACTGCAGGAGTGCATTCCTCCTGTTCTCAGCTCTGCTCAGTGCAGTTTGAGTTCTCCTAGTAGATTGGTCTCAGAGGCTTTCAGTGTCCCTCTGTCCACCTCTGGACTGCACCTGAGCAATTTAGCTCTCCACAAGGAAATAGCAACTCAGCTTAGCTACTGACACGGGCAGGTAACTGTCCCAGTGCTCAGCTGAACGTGGGCCTCACACTGTGTCTTAGGTATTTTTATTCCCTGGAAGTTTTTACTGTCTGGAACACTTAGTAGGAACAGTGACACTCTCTCCAGCACTTTTTTTCTCCTCTAGTAAGTTAGGTTCCCTTGATAATGTTAGGAGTCCTTCTCTGCCCATCTCAGTTTGAATTAAGTATTCCTGAATGTGGTTACATACTGCATCCCACATAAATTTCAGCAGAGCTGTACATTAATACTTCAGTATCTCTCCTGATATAACCAGTCATCTACTACCATCTCTCCTGTCACTTAAATGTCAGGAAAAAAATGTGTTTGCATGAGCAGGTCGCCCAAGTCATTTTAGATTATAGAATGAGATGTTAGCCAGCAGATCATAAAGCGTTTTACTAACCTTGGCAATGCTGAACATAACTTGAGTTATTTGTCTGATATATTGCTCACAAAAAAACTTAGAACTGAAATTCAGACTTTTGCTATTTAGTGCCCCTAATGTTTCTTCTCTCAGACATTTTCTTTGAATTGTGAGGGAATTCTCTCACTTCTACCTTTTTCCAGTTTTTCTTCGGTGGTGACACAAGTTGTCATTTTATTTGTACTTACAAAGATTTCTTCTTTTATAAGGGCATTAAGGTTGTCTTCTGCCCAACTTCAAGGTCCCTTTTAACCCATAACATTCTATAATTTTATGTTAAGTGTTGCAAATTTGGGGTGTAGCATCCTGGGCTAAGAGAAGTTACAATAACCTGGTTATTGAACTGATACCATGTGAAGTTTTGGTTATCACGCTGATTCCAGATGGTTACTGGTTCTTTGTTCTTCAGTCTGAGCCACTCTCATCTTTTGTGCAGTCTGTTGTCCATGTAGAACATTGAAAACACAATAAGAAAAACACTTGAGCATTTATCAAATGATTTAGAACAACCAACAGATAAACCAGGTGATATCATATAATTTCATCTCAGGAAGCAAAGCAAGGTTTATACAAACTCTTCAAGGTAACCCCATTTGCAAAAAGTAAGGCTGCTACAAACAAATTCTCGAGTTTTGCCTAAGATGGACTTTTGAAGACCATGCAACTCCATTCACATAAAGCTGGACATTATCAAGTTATTTGTCACTTATTCAAATGTTGATATAAAATTTCCAGTCAATGTTTTACTTTAGGAGAATTATATTTGTGCAGCTTCCACAAAAGTGAAACTGAAAAGGTTGCAAGGGAAGTTACCACATTATGTCTTTTTCTTTATTTTTTCTTTTAATTTCAGACTATAATATTTATTTTTTAGTAATATTTATTCAGGCTTTGTTGGTAAAAGGAAGCTGATTTTTCAGAGTTCAATTCTCACTACTGAGTCAAGAAGATCCAAATATAAATACAGACTTTTAAATTTTATCTAAAAGGATTATAGTGGGAGCTATTAGAGCATTAGGCAGTTTTGAACATGTGACCTCTACATGGGATTAAAAACAGTTGTTCCTTTCTGAAAATTTTGTTCGTATCTGCATACTACAGGAGGTTTGGCTTCTCCACTCTTCAGTGGTTTCTTGTTCTTTACCCAAAGCTGGGATCCTGTTACTGAGGCTGAGACCTGCAAACTCCTGAGAATCGATCTGAGAGTCTAAAACATATTAAATGATTGCATGCCAGAAGGCTAACTGCAAGAATGACTTTCAAATAGAACTCTTGTACAAAATCTATGATGCTGCTGAAATACTTTCTTGGAGGAATAGCAAGGGTTATGTGGTAGAGATTGAAATCTGGCAGGAGAGGAAGGGATTATGGTATACAGTGAACAACAGCAGGGAGACAGCCATGTCAAAAGTTCATATGCAGTATGTGATACCAATAGTTTACAAGCATTTCCATTCCTTTTCTCTATCAACAAAGCTGTTTGGAAGGTTTGCCTAGTTCACAGGTTCTGCTGCACAAGTTGATGAAATATTCTTACATATAAAATGATGTTATGTCATGTGTATCTTTACTGTGTCTCCAGTGCAGTGCAGCAGGACACATTGGCTGTACTGGCTATATTCAGCTGTGCCAGGTAGCATCCCTTGATATCATCATATCCATGGCTCTGTTATTGCCACTGAGATCTCTGAACATTTTGCCATTTTTTATCAGCCCATCCTTATGCAACAAGTGACAGGAGAGTAAACCCCTTTGCATATGTGTGTTTGTGTGTGTCTGTGTGAAAAATTGCTGAGGGGGAGCCTTCAGAATGTAAAGAAGTTTTGTTAATCGCCTAAGGCATTGGAAGGCCATCCCAGTTTGATAAGTCTCCTAGAGAGGGCTTTCAGTGAAAGGAACTGGAATGCAGGTTTGCTTGATTCCCAATGGCACAGAGGTATGAGGGAGAATAGATTATATTTCCTATTTTTCCTTTCCTTTCGAGTACAGTACTTACATGGCGCCCTAGATGAGATATTAATGTTCTAAGGGCACGGCTCTCCCAAGACTGTGTTTTTGAAAACCTTATCAGTGCTCTTTTTGGGATGAATAACTGAACAACAGAAATTATCATCTAGATATGAACTGGGAGGGTAAAACGGTAAATCACCAACTTGAGATATATTAATTTTGAAATAGAAGCATGAAGAAGGGTAATCTGATCTGTACAAACACATTCTCAGCTATTATAGGCAATTTTAATTAGGGGAAAAAACTGAGGCTAGAGTTCTTGAATGTGGTTATGTGTACTCACAAGCATGCACTAAGCTTGTTTTCCTTGAGCATGGGAGCAATCAAACATGGTTTCTAGTCCCATCTCAGCATGCCCAGACCAACCCCTGTGTTCTGAGACCCTCTCTGTCCTTGTCCCATCCTGGTAAGCTTCTTCTAATTGATTTACCCCACTTGTTGAATTTTCCTAGTTTTATTCCTGTGTTGCACTTTCCTACACATACTCACACCCACACCCCTTTCCCATAATAAAAAGTCACTGAAGCACATCAGCTTAGAGAACTGAAACTTTGTTTTAGGTGGATACGTGTATTTTACTGTCCTTCCTTCCTTCCTTCCTTCCTTCCTTCCTCCCTCCCTTCCTTCCTTCCTACCTTCCTCCCTCCCTCCTTCCCTCCCCTCCCATCTTTTCTTCAATGAATTATTTTTCCACTGCAATTACAACCCAAAGGGTTGACCCTTGGGTAGTCCCAGGGAAGGGGCCACCTCTATGAGAAGCGAAATGGGATGAACTGTGCAGTTGTTTAGCTATTAGAGGACTTGGGATTTGTTCCCAGAACTGTCCCAAACTCTGCTTGTTACTCTGTGTAGACATGTCTGGTGTGACTCTTCAAGGACTCTTCAAAAGTTGGTTGCCTCTGTACCTGAGGCTTGGGAGCTCTGTCCACTTCGTATGGAGTAAAAGGGAGTGACAGTGGTTTTCCCAGAGCTATTGCAACATGCCAACAAGATGAAAGAGAGAGAGATGAAAAGACTGTGAGGAGGTCTCTCTGTTTGGTGGAAAGGAGTAGGCAGAATAGATGAGCAGGCTTAAATAACAAACACCAATTTGCCTGGAAATGAATATTCTGTCTCTGTGTACAGACATTTTATGGCATCTCTTATTTTGCCTTCTTCTGCCATACATATCACAACAATACCTGACCACTTGTTTCCTATCAAAAGATGACTTTCAGAGAGTAAAAAGAATGAGGAATATAACAAAAGGAAAAAAATTGACAGAGGGTGGGGTGTCAGGGATCAGGCTAGCAGGATAAAAATTACACATATTATAATCCTCTCCAGTCCTGATGATATGAATCTGTGAAGTGATTTAGCCTGGCACTGCTCTGCTTGCTGCCATGGAGCTACTGTAGCTGAGACCACATGGGGCCTGGCCTTTTGCTCCCAGCATCTGCTGGTGTGACACAGACTGACAGCGAGGACAAAAAGAGCATTCAGGCAAACATTCAACACCTTGCTCCATTCTCAGTGGCACGGAGATCCTGGTAAATTCCTGAGGAGCTTTAGGGAAGTCACTAGGAGGAGTGTCACAGGTGTTCATTGAACTGTTTAAGACTGAGCCTTGATTGCTAGTTGATTTAATAGTAAGTCCGGTGTAACTGGGTGTAATTCAGACCTGGCCTTCTGGATCTCTGTCTGTGAAACCAATCAGCACGAATTTTAGCAGTTTGTTATTTGTCAGGAGTCACAGGAACATAAGGAGGAACAGAGGATGCCAGCCCTGAGTGCTCACAACCCAGGCATCTTCTCCAGCAGTGACCCAGGGCAGATGCACAGGGAGGAGAAATGTAACACCAAGCAAATAATGGGGTTTTTCTTCACCAGGACTCTCAGAGCTTCTGTGTGATTTAAAATATAAATACAAATTTGGTTTTCATTATTCCATTTGCATACCTCCACAGGAAATTTCCAACTAAAGAGCCTATTTTTTATCAGTCAAGAGGTTAGGCTTCTGAATGAGACAAGTCTGGCAGGCCTGTCCTCCCTGCTTACTGACCTAAAACTCCCTGTGGCATTTGCCACTTTGCCATCAGTGCTCTTTCAGCTTTTTTTTTTATTTTCCCCTTGATGCAGCATTAATTATTGTTTCACCAAACAAAAATGCGTCTCAGAGATCTCGATCTGGGTGGCTGCCTATCACATTGAGAGAACTGAACACACATGGTCCTGGGGTAAAGATGAATTCTTTTTCTAGTAGCTAATTATATTTCCTAGTGTATATTACAAGCCAACCCTCTTAGACTAAGCCTTGAACTATTCCTAGTCATGTCCAACAAGGGGATCCCCAGCTCTTGCAGGCCTTCTCACCTAAGAGGTCATTAATTAATGTCTACATTTCTGCATGTGTATGAATATGCTTAAAATCTAGCCATTCTGTAACTAAAATCCAGTGGTTTTCACCAGCATATATTTGCACATTATACTAAATGGAAAGATATAGAGACATTCTAAATATACTGTATTGTTAGGTTTAATAATTAATTAGGTTTAATTCTTTCAAGTTTGTCCATGATGAGATTTTTTCCCCCATGTACTTATTTGTTAATAGTTTTGCTACATAACATTGTAGGCATTGCTGATGTGAGTGTTTTGAGTACAGGAAGTTCATGTTGTTTTATTAAAACTAGTTTTCTGGAAACAATAGATACTATTCTTCAGCTTGGACTATCACCAGTAATTATCTCCTGGCTGCTATGCAAATATCTCATGTCCTAATTTCCACACTTGTTCATTTAACACATAAGCTCATTACAGTTGAAGTGTTTTTTAAAGGCACTGCAAATATCTCAAAGCAAGTTGCTCAAAAGCTTTTTAAATGAGAAGTTTTCTTCTCTGGCAAATTCCACTTTCTCCTGCAGACATAGTCTGCAATCCACAGCTGTTTTTTTTCTGTAGTCTGTTCAGAATGGACTCCACAGCCAGGCACAAGGCCAAATTTTGATCCACCTCTTATTGGTTTCAACTGAATAACTTCAGACTTCAACTTGTTCCCTGGCAAACTGAGCCTATCCTTTCACTCAAGTATCTGCCCAGTGTTCAGCTGCTAAGGGGAAAAGCAAGAGAAAATAATCCTGGTTTGCATGTGACATCTAACTTGTTATCTCTCTTTGCTAAGAAAACCGAAAATTGGAAAGAATGGCATTTGTCCCCTCTCTCTCTCTTCCTCCAGTCTCAATGGAGCACAAAGGGGTGCTCAAACTTCATCACACAATATCTGTGTTCCTAAAAGCTTGTAAAGAGCACCCCTGACAAATGGATTACAGGTGCAGAGCACACATGTGCACACAGACACACACACAGACACAGACACACAGACACACACACAGACACACACAGACACACACACACAGACACACACACAGACACACACACAGACACAGACACACACAGACACACAGACACAAACACACAGACACAAACACAGAGACACAGATACACACAGACACACACACAGACACAGACAGACACACAGATACAAACATACAGACACAGATACACACAGACACACACAGACACCCTCGGAGCTGTGTGGGGATTGCCGTGGCTTGGTTCAGTACCCAAGGGCAGAGCCCAGTGAGCAGTTCGCTGTTTTGCGCACCGCCTTTCTAGCTAAGCTCTGCTCCCATTTACAGCCATACAGCTCCAATGAGGCTTCACACCAGTGACCAAAGCCAAAACTTAGGCTTCAGCAATGCTGCCTGCAATACAGCTTTGAGCAAAGCATGATCAGTTTTTGAGGAAAGCTGATCATAATGCTGCAGTTGGATCTTTTCAGTGTTTAGAGCAGGACCTTGCTGTCCATGCAAAGAGATTAGTAGAGTTGTTTGGCATAACACAGTGCACAGCTGACAGCTTTTCTAACAAAGACTTAGTAAGCAAAAAGAGAAAGAAAAAGTAGTTCACACACTCCTTTCTCATTCTTTTCTCTTTCCCAACCCCTCCTTCCACTTAAAATGCCTAAATGCAAGAGTCATGATGAGGACAACATCCCTATTGCGCTGCAGGGTTGTGCACTCAAGTGTATCGGACCATTTGTCCAAGCTACTGAAGCCTTAACAGGGACAGGAATGTGGGGGGAGGAAACTAGCCCGAAGGCTCTTCCAAAACCCCTCCTCCAGTCACTACTGACAGGCAGCCTGGCTTTTTGCTTATCCTGCACTCCTCTGGATCAAAGAGTGAAGAAATATCAGCCAGAGGCCCCAGAAAAAAACTCGTTCCTGCCTCGTCCCCAGTTCTTCTCTTTCAGGAATGGCAAAAGTCTTGCACGGACACTTTCACAGACGTAGCAATGCACATCCCAGAGCCTGAGTTAGGTCAAGGTGGCAGTTAAATGGGAAGTAACTTGTGTTTTCAAGGGTTTGTAACAGACAAATACATAAAAATTCTCAGATTGTTGGTTGTCTCTGCTTTCCTAAGCAGCTGGGAAAATTCAGCCATGACTGATGTTTCTTGCCCCACTTGCAGGCAGGCTGGAGCATCAGGCAGTGGGTGCCAAGGACAACATGCCTCCTGGACACCTCTACCTTTCAGAGATGTCAGATTGAGATATGGTTCTCTTTAAGCATCTCCATGCAGCCTCAGAGGGAACTGAGAGGTGCTTTCATCCAGCACTGGGAGCTGTTTTGGGGTGCACCCTTTTTTGAGCAGGGCTGTACCACAGCTGCCTCAAGCTTATTCTGCACTCATAGGTTCTAAATCTAAATTCAGAGGTTGTTCCCGTTCAGTTTCCACTGCTCCATGAAGCAGAACCACCCCCCTGTGCCTTTGTCAACTCTAGGTGTACAACCCTGCCCCAAAAATATCTGCATAAGTGCTAAAAGTGGCAGAGATACCGGCAGCCATGGGAAGGAGAAAGCCCATTATCAGCAATGCCAGAAGATGCTGAAGGGCACACACAGTGCAGCTCATTTGGTTTACAACAACCCTTCTGGAAGCACAATGATCTATTGAAGAGTGACTATCTCTGCTCTTGAGTAGATCAGCACAAAGAAAGGTTAAGGCAGCACCATTTGGTAATTGGTTTGTGTCATATAAATTGAAGCTTAAAAAGCTGGGAGGAACAAAACAAAACCAGACCAGAACACACAGCAATTAAATTCTTTTAAAGAGTGCATGGAATAAATACTTACCCTTCTTGCAACCCTAATAAACCTAATCAGGATTAATTTCTATGTCTGACTTGAAAATTTTTCTCTGCCAAATATCCATTTTTTTCTGACAGATTCCCTCCTGATATACCTATATAGCTGAAGCAGGCAGGTTTCAAAGCCAAAATGCTTTTCCTAACACAAAAAACCCCAGAACTGCCAAACAACAACAAAAAAACCCACAAACAAACAAAAAAAAATATTCTGTCTTTTAGCTCCAAAACTCTCTTTCCTGATCGATTTTGAGCCCCACTAAACACATTCATGTGAAGGAAAACAAATACCAGTCTCTGTTTGTTTAATCTGTGGCAGTGAACCAGCTGAACTGGTTCTCACTGTAATCTCAGGACACCAAACTGGGCCTTTTCTGAGGGGACCTCCCAGCACTTCAGTGGTGTCACAGTAGTTTGCATTAAACTAACAGACCAAAAATATTATAAGTCTTTGATTTCTGCCCTGAAAGACAGACTTCTTACATTGATAAATCCAGCTGCTAAACAGACTTCAGAGGAGAAAACTGTCTGCATCCACTGGTCCTGTCCTTGTTCAGGACTGACACAGAAATACATGGGCATGCATGTAAAATTTGTACAGATTGAGCAAAACAGAGAGGCAAACAGATGCTTAATGAAGAGTCTTTTCTGGGCAATTCATATTGGAGAAGCTTGAAAAAACTCATATATTCCTTAATTCCAGTCCTGTGATTAGCCCACTCCTCTATGCATGCAGCAGCCGTCTCCAACCTGCAGAGTTCAAGCAAACATTAAAAGAAAGCATTGTGGGAAGTGAAGCCCTTTAATTAGTATAACAAATATATTCAGAAAAAAATGATGCAAGGAGATTTTTTCTTCAGACAATGCACAGTTTGCCTGAGGAATTCATTACCATAAGAGATAAACTTAAAAGAGTGTTATGAAATTCAGAAAGAGATTGTTTGTACAGAAGACAGTAATATCCAGTATTAATGGGAAACAGTTACTTTTGAAGGGCTCCAGCCTAATCTTCATGCAAGTTGTACACTTTCTCCCCAAACACTGGCCCCTAGGAACCTTCCTTCTGGCAGATGTCTTGCTCCTTCCCTCTGAAACCAGCAATGCTGACCACAGCCTTTGCTGAGATATTTGGTAAGGGGAATCACAGGGAGAGGATTGATCTCATCTAATTCCATCCCGATAGTAACTGGCATCCAGGTGAAGCTGGCATTCCAGGTGTCCTCTCCCAGGAGTGCACAGACACAGGTACCTGCAGGCAGAGACTCTCTCAGCTTCTCCTAGATAACAGGTTGGGATGGACAATCCCTTGGTGTTCCCATAACTTCCCTGACAAGAGGGGGAAATTGGAGGCTGGAGACAAGTCCAGATTATCACATCTACAGATGAGTGTCTCCACATACGTTAGATGCTGGAGCTCCATTGCAGGTGAAGATCTGGTCATTGATTTGCAACCCCAAGCAGAGAGCACCATACAGGTAGTGACAAGGTTGCCTTCCCCTTCTCTTTGCCTTGAGCCACCCCATTCTGTTGACATGCCTGGCAGAACTGAGAGGACATTTCTAGTCACAGTTACTTCTTCACGAAAGCTGGCCTCCTTCACTGAGGTTGCTGAGCAGTTTTCAGATGTTAGCTGAGAAGTAACTCAGCAGCTGGCAAGGCTGAGTTGATAAGGCTGGGTAGAAATGGCTGCTTTAGAAAACCTGCTCTGGAGCATCCCTTTGCTCGGTACCAGTTTCATCCATGGTACAGCACCAATGAGCAGAGCAGTCTAACAACCAGCAACAGCCATGAGAGTTAAAAATCTGCATTGAAGGGCTCGCTCTCAGCTCTGGTTCTGATAAACACTTTCCTCCTAACCTAGTCACAAAGTCAAGCTAGCAACCACTTGAAAGGATAACATCTATCAGAACTAATAAGCAGTAATCTAGCATGGAGGTGATAGCAACCAATTGAGTCGACAGGCAGAGAGAGGAACAAAGTCTGGTTACAGCATACTGAGAATCTATACAATTATAAATCATAAATTATAAAACAGCTCACTGTGGAATAAGGGTACATCCACAGTAACAATTCTAATAAATATTTGAAAGAGTGCTTTGATTTGGTTAGTGTAATAAAATTTGACTACAAATCAACTCCTTATACCTAAAAAAAAAGAGGAAAATCCTTACCTGAATCTTCTATTACTAATCAGAAAAGCTTCCTTCTAGACAATCAGTTTATTTAAGGAATTGGCAGACAGCTGACTGCATGTATGTGTCACAATTTTGAAGCTGTCAGAGCTGCACTTATTCTTATTTGCTAATCATACTTGTGTACCTACAAGCTACATTTTTAAATTATATGGATGAATAATCTCTTTGCTCTTGTAAAGGGTTTTTTATGGCTCTTCTAAGATGTGCATCTATTTTCACTTGACTTTAAAGCAATCGATATGCTGGCACAAAGGTTTTGGGATAATTCATAGCAACAATCTGTAGCAACTCACAGACTGATTTGGTTCCTTTAGATTGTTCTGATTAAAAAAAATCATTAAAAGATTCCAAATGCATAATTACATTAAAAAAAAAAAAGGAAGGAAAGAAGAAATAAGATGAGGAGGGAAAAGAAAAAGGAAAATAATTAACTGTTATAAAAACCTCAGGAGAGGAATTATCTTCTCCTTAATAAGAATCTAAGTATGACCTTTTAGTTTACATGGAGACCTTCCAAATTTGTTCCAGGGCGGCAAGACAAGAATTTAGCCCCAGAAGTAACCCCTGCTCAATGACACAGATTTCAAAGCTGCAGGGTAATGAGTACCAGTTCTTAGGTCAGTTGCTCTGGTCACAAGGAAAGACAAAGAGGGGCACAAATCTGTGCATTTGGCTTTTATTGGTGCTTCTTTGTACTGAGCCTTTTGGCGATGACTGAACGAGGAGGCTCTGCTCAAACTCTGGAAATGGAGTCACGGTGGAGCTCTCCTCAGCCTGATGCCACCTGGCACCCAACAATTTTATATACAGGACATTATTGCACTAAACCTATTGACATCTGCCACATAGATGGGGATTAAACAAGACACATTTCTTGTCCTGTTTCTTCATCCATTGCAAAGCATAAATTCATTGGTTGATAGATTTAATTGGCCAATGTGATCTGTAAAAAAGCAACACATTGCGAGCCGATTTTCTTTCTTCTGTATATGCATGGAAACCTCCTCTCTGCTTGTTCTGGAGAAGATGTAGAGCTGAGAAAGGAGGGTGTGGATCAGAGAGTTGGTATTCACACACCATTCTTCACCCTGAGCTCCACCATTGTTGCGTAGCAAAAGTAATTCTGGTCCTCGGAGGTACATGGTAAACACTTTCCCTACAAATGTAAAAACAAAGGTGGTTTTTGTAAACACTGAGGAAACCCAGGATTTTAGTGCTAATGGTCTTGGATTTCAACAAATCCTTTATTGAATTACATGTTCAAAAGCATTAGCTGTCCTGTGATTGCAGAGAAAATGTGTGCTGCCAAACAGCACTATGCATTGTGTGCATGGACCATACAACTTATCAGACACCACAGAAGTTGATAGCAAGTAATACGGGTTTACTTTTGCTTATTGTTATTTTTATAGTTTATTTCTGATATTGGCACATTTGAGATTAAGCTCAGCTTGACTGTTCTTTGAAGGAGGAATCCTACTGTTTGCTACAAGAATGGTAGGCAGGAGAAATTATGAGCAAAACAGAGGTGGATTGTGCCTCCTGGAGTAAATGAGCTGAGTGAAGACAAGTTGGTTATTCACTGCATTGAGTAGAGGCACTTTGGGACTGAACTAAGGTGCTGGAAGGTCCCAGAGTGATTTGTAAAAAATAAGAGGTGTTGTAATGATTGATAGAACAAGGAGCAATAAGTACAAATTGAAAGAGGGGAAGTTTAGGTTAGACATTAGGAATAAATTCTTTATGTATGAGTGAGAAGACACTGGAATAGGTTGCCCAGGGAGGTTGTGAATGCCCCAACCCTGTCAGAGTTCAAGGCCAGGTGGGATAAGGCCTTGAGCAACCTGGTCTAGTGGGAGGTGTCCCTGACATGTTCCACGTGGTGGTGGGATTGGGACTAGATGGTCTTTAAGGTCCCTTCTAACCCCATAACATTCTATGATTCTATGAATCTTAAGAAACAAGGAGATATAAACTGGAAGACAAAGTTTTGGAAGGGAGAGTCAGTAAATGTTTACTGACAGTGAGGTGGACTTGTGCAGAGCATTCTTCTTGCAACTTCTGCAGATGCTGAGCTGTGAAGCTGAATGTTGGTTTAGCAAGAGGCCAAGCCAGTTTCTTCCTCACAGGGAGCAAGAAGGCAAGGACAGACAAAAATGCTGATGAAACCACAACAGTCCTAGGGACCAGGAATAAGGATAGCAAAGAGGTGGTGTCCCACCTATCTGGGAAGCAGAGGAGTTGGTACACTGTGAAAAATCATTCCTGGGCACAGAGGTTACATCAACTTCAGTAGATTGATTTATATATATATATATATATTTGGGCAGTGAGAACAGCTCCTGTAGGAGACTTCACATCCATGCTGCTGATGTGTTGGTCCCTAAGTCTCAGAAACTGCATGGCTCCACAGACAAAACCTGCCAGGAATGATCCCTGACCGATGCTAGTTGCTGAGCTTTAACAGGGAATGGTTTGGGAAGATGTTATGTTAGTGGTCCCAGATCTGAATCAGGCTGTGAACTACTGTAACATTTATCAGTGCGGACAACTCCATTTCAGGCTGGGAATATTTCCTGTACTGTTTAGTTTTCAAAAAAATGCAGTGATTCCTGAGGCTATCTTTGATTTGATATAACGAGCTTCAACATGGACCCTTACTCCTATACATTCTCACTCTTTCTGTATGCTGTTGCTACTGCTCTTGTAAAAAAACACTTAGACTCAACAACTAAAATGGGCACAGAAGTAAAACACTTCCCTGGCTGATCATGTATAGCTAATAAAGCTGTGAAAGCAATTTATTCTAAGAGCACTACACATTAGAAATGTGTAGAAATTTGGATTAGTCTGCTGTCCACTAGCTGGTCATGATTACTAGAAAAATCCATCTGTTAGTCACAAGCACCTGACAAATAGTTTGCATACAATAAAGCTTACCATGGGGGATTTGTCAGCTGGCTTGCACACACAGTTCATTATTCACTGCATCGTGTGACTAGCCACTTCTAACATATGATAGAGTTCCTCCTCTTTATTTACAGAGAGAAACTCTAAACAGGAGAAAACTAGATAGATACATATCTAGACATATACATATATGTCAGTAAAAATACTAAATAGGTAAACTCTTATTCTACAACCATTCATTCTTGCAAATCCCCAGGTATCTTTGAAAATACATCTGAATAATTAACAGTGATGACTCACAGCACATGGTCATGAATGTGGCCTTCTATTTATAACAATATTTCTATATTCATCTTCTTCTTAATAAGAGCAGTAGCAGCTGAAAATAAATCACTGCATTAAGCATCCCCTTTAGATAAACTCACACATGTAGAAACACTTTTCTTCATTGTAGATGCTCTCAGTCCATGAGAAGCTCATGGGAAGAAATATGTCACTTTTTCAGAGTCAACAAAGGTATTTAGCTACAAATACGCTCATTGAAATTAATGACTTGGGTGGCTAAATTCCCTGGTAAGCCTTGAGACTAATTAAACATGGTGGTTTTAATCTGTATACAACTGAATGACTAATTGTGACAGATCAACCAAGATTCTTAACATAGACATTTTGTTCCACATTCCCTTGTCCTTCTTCTACTTTTGTAATCCTTCCATGCTCTGCCCCAGCATTCAGCTTGTGTGCTAAGTAATGTGTTTTCTCATATCAGGCACTGTGGTCTTGTATCACTTTATCTCAATTTTAGGGGCAATCAGTTGAAGTTATAGAGAGATATAAAGCCTCTGCATCACCCTACTATCAAATCCTCTTTGCTGTTTATCAATTAAAGGTCAAACACAGGTTAGTGAGGAAAAACTCTCTGAAATGCTGGTCTGATAGTATTATTACTGCTTGTGCTTTGGCATGGGGTTAGCAATATGTCAGCTGTGCAGCACAGCGTACAGAAATGGAAGAGAAATTGTAGGGTTTGATGCTGAGAAGTAAAAGGGGACTAAAATAGGTATAGATAAATGTGCATTTCCAATGTTTTGGAGACAAATATTTTGTTAAAAAATGGTATTCTGATACATCTGCTTTCACTGATTTTGCTAAAAGGGACAAAGATTTGTGTGGGAGTGAAGAGGTTTTTGGCTTTGTTGCTCTTGTCAGGGTTCTGCTTGATGAAAGCAGCTGGAACAGCCCCCATTGTTGAAAAATTTGCCATGGGGCTAATTTGCAAATCTCATTGATCTACAGGCTGGCCAGAGCCATCTCTATGAAGCACAGATGCTTCTGCTGCTGTATCAGCAGCTCCAGTCTCATCCTTGGCAGGAACGCAGCCATCATGTTGTACTGACCAAAATTCCCCCAGAAGAGGGAACCCAGCCCATGAACATAACATGTGAGGTGGTGACACATTTTCCTCTTAATCTCTGTTACATTGGTGAAATTTGGTTGTTGGTGAAATTTGGACTCAAGCCCTCACCATTGCCTTAAGTCTTGACCCCTGCTTTTCATCCTTCACTGTGGAGCTGCAACTGCCAACAGGGCCCAGGACCAGCTTCAAAGCAGCCCTTTGGCAAATCAGTGACTGATCATGATGAACTCCCATCCCCCTTCTTCACACATTCTCTTCTCAGCCTTCTCAAAACACCCCAAGAAATGAGGGAGGTGTGATTTACCCTTACAAGTGCTCTGTTAGTGTGTTCCTGTCATAGTAAAAGCATCTCAGTGTTTTACAGCTCTGCCTTCAGAGATGTTAAAAGCTATTTCTCCTGGTCTTGTCACTGCTGTAGCATCGAACCTGGCACAGTCTTGGATCTGCCTTTCCAAGGTATACTAGTTGCTGTTAATGATTCACTCTGTATTAGTGTGTCACAGCTTGGGTACTCCAGGCTTTCATTCACTCCCGATCCTCAGAGAAATCAGCCTTTCTGTTACCAATCAGATGCAGGGAAACTCTGCCCCATGATTCACTTTCTGCTAACCGTGCAGTGGGCACAAGCAGAATATGAGTGGATTTCTTTGCCAGAGGGCTCAGGCTGAAGAGATAAAGACCTCAGGAACAACAGAAGGATCTTAGCTCATGGGTCATATTGGGGAATGCCAGCACCAGAAAATGCTGCCTCTATCCCTCCCTTGTGCCTGCCTTGGGGGCTGTGCCATAACTGGCTGTCGTGATTTGAGCTGGCCAAATACCAGGCACCCACAAAAACCACTCACTCACTCACTCACTCACTCACTCACTCTCTCACTCACTCACTCACTCACTCACTCACTCACTCACTCACTCACTCACTCACTCACTCACTCACTCACTCACTCACTCACTCACTCACTCACTCACTCANGCAGAGAGACAGGACATGGGGGTTTTGGTCAGTTCATCAGGACCACCAAGATTTTTTTCTGCTGCTCTGGGAGAGGAGTCCTTCCCCTGTGAGACCGTGGGGTCCCTCCCACAGGACACAGTCCTCCATGAACTTCTCCAGTGTGGCTCCAGATCTCATGAGCGGCAGTTCTCCCAAAACTGCTGCAATGTCAGTCCCTCCCACGGGCCCACAGTCCTCTCAAACCTGCTGCAGTGTGGGTCACTCTTCCACAAGGTGCACTCCTCCAAGGCCAGGCTGCTCCAGCCTAGGAGCAGGGCCCTGTCTCTCCATCGAGTCTCCCACTGGATCCCAGCCTCCTCCAGGCATCCACCTGGTCCAGCATGGGCACCTCCCCAGGGGCTGTGGATGGATCTCTGAATCCCCTGTGGATCCCCAGGGACTGTGGGTGGATCTCTGCATCCCCATGGATCCCCAGGGGCTGTGGGTGGATCTCTGCATCCCCCAGGGGCTGCAGGGACACAGCTGCTTCACCATGGTCTCACCATGGCCTGCAGAGGAATCTTGGCCCCTGGAGCATCTCCTGCCCTCCTTCTCTGCTGAGCTTGGTGTCTCCATGTTGTTTCCCTCACATGTTCTCACCTCCTTCTCCTCTCTAGCTGGAATTCAAATTGCCTCACTACTTTTGTTTTGATTTCTTCCTAAATATATTATCACAGAGACATTACCATTCTCTAATTAGCCCAGCCTTTGCCATTTTCAGAGCCATCAGGGACTCTGCTGGACATCCTGGAAACTTCCAACAGCTTCTCACAGAAGCCACCTCTGTAAATCCCCCAGCTACCAAAAACCAGGCCATGAAAAACCAGCACACTGGCTTATTGAACTCTGGTGGAAGAAAAAACATTTTTTCTCAAAGTTGTCTTAGCATCTCATTAAACCACCAGAGCCACTGAATCCTCCTCCTTACCATGGAACTGCTATCCCAGGCTGCCCAGTCTTTTTGTCAGCCTAGTTAATTTGTGGATCAAGCAACACAACACAGAGATGATTCCAGCAGGGATAATAGCAATGGCATTCACAGCCCTTCACTGGTCTGCTGTGGGAGTTGGAAGAGCTACTTGCTGATGATACCTGTCTGGTTATAGTCACTAAGCCTGTGCAAGACTATGCATGATGTGTGTTCAGGTGGCTGATGAGTTTCTGTGTAGTCATCATGCTCTTGGGAAAAGAGGATCTGGAATCCTTAATGGATCTGGAAAAAGGCTTTCCTTTTCTGCAGAGCCAAGGTTGTGACAGGCTGTAGAAGAGTTTCAAAGTCAGTAAGACAACCTGTGAGGACCAAATTCTGGCAAATTATTGGCAGACAATAAAGTGAATCTGAAGAAATTTCCCCTTCCAATGAAGTAGTTATGGAGGGACACTTGGATTTGTAGCACTCAGTATTAGGTAAATTCTTACAAAGTGGAGGAAAGAGAAAAGCAAGGATACTTAGGGAAAAAGCATCTGACAAGGAGGCTGGGGAGTGCTAGTGTGAGTAGTTTGCTGTGTAAAAGGATGCCAGCTGTGTAAATCAGGATTTAGCTCTGCCAATCCAGGCAAAGATGATGCCTCACTGTTAGCTTGTTTTACATTTTTCATAGAAGCAAATCAGTAAACACAGCTGTACACATGGGGAAATCTTTTATCCCAGAAGACAAAGTCACAGTGTACACAGCTGTACCTCAGCCCTGCCTGGTTCTTGATGCCTTTTATGTTAAAGACTGTAATCAGTCTTTGACTTTTAAAATAACTACTTAGATTCCTAGATTTCACTTTGGAAATAACAGAACAATATAATGGACATCTATCAAAATTACACAAAAAATCTAAAGTACTAAATGGAAAACATAATCTTTTCTTCAGAAATTTTGAACCACTCCTACAATTCTGAAGCAAGGAGAAAATTTTCTCTTAGATATTACAGATGAAGCTGTTAAATCCGTTCATATTACTGTAAAGGTACCATAATGAGAGTGCATTATTCCAAACCATTCTCAGAATTTTACATAAGTTAAGGTTTACGGCAAGAGAGGGACATAGCATTTTATTTTTCTTCTTCTGAAACCATTTTTCTGCCTACTGCCTTTAGTAAGTTAATCACCTAAAAGCCTTTGCTAAAAACCAGTCTTACCCTGTGTCAGGTCTACTCAGAGCACTTGGGACAGTTTTCAGAGTTGGCTGATGACTATCGTGGCAAGGTTTTGCTTTGCCTTTCATGGCAAATCTCAATGGGGATTAAATCTGTTGCACTGATTGTCTTTTGTACAGAAGTTCAAAACCAGGACTGACTAGAATGCCATGAAGTTATCTCTACACTGATTCCCTACCAGATATTATCACTGATGGGTGTCTTTGTCCATTGTACTGATAATGATAGATGGGCAGTATTGTATAAAACTAAATCTTGTCATTTGTCAGCAAAGCTACTGGTCTTCTGCTGAGGGGCTAACAGAACATGTTGGCATTTTGAAGATCAGTTCAAATATTTACAACAGGGAATATTAAGGGATACAAAAAAAATCTTCTCTAAAAGGGATCAGATATAAAAGCATCACTTCAGAATCATCTCTACCTCCCATATTCTGCCTCCCAACCAGCTACATTTGGCAGATCTACTTTTTTGGGGAAAAAAAAAAAAAAAAAAAAAAAAGTCTTTCCATGCTTTTAGTAGAACAAAAGATCAGAGGTAGAAAAGATTTATCAGGTCATCCAGCCCATGTTCCTGATAATAGAACATTGTTTTCTGAAAATACATTTTTTCCTAGTGCTTTGACTAGTTTTAGACCTGAATGATGGATGGTATTTTTGTCATTAACCTTGGGAAATAGTTCCAGAGCCTAACAAATCTCAGTGTCAGGCTTCTCCACATTAATGCCTCTGCTTTGTCAGTAATTTAATAGGTTTATACTTGTTTCTTTTTTTCCTAAGTGTAGGCTCCTACTGAGTTTAAGAGTAGGATTAGACATTGCAGATAAATCTTGACTATCCATCCTCATGCAGGTGGGCTGCTTCTCTGCAAAGTAACCTCTTGGAAATCCAAGAGTATTTCTTCAATGAATGAGCAAAGAAAATCCCAGTCTGGCCCTGAACTGAAAATCATTGCCGTGCAAGTTGCAGAGAGCAAAGTTACAGAGAAAAACCTTGTCCATGAACTCAGTGAATTACAATAGGAAATAAATTTAGGATAAAGCTTAGTTTCTACAGCCACAGTGGATAACCAGCTTGGCATTGGAAGGGACAAGGAACACACACTGCTGGAGATCAGCTCTTTGCTGCCAAGGTGGTAACATTTTACAGCATGGCAACCATCATGTCTGGTTGTCCTTTGCCTGTTTTTTCATTGATTTAAGCATTTGCTTATCTTTTAAGAGCACTACACATTCCAAGTAATTTGGACACTATGACAGTAAAGCCAGTCACCCTTAGTCAGAAAGGAAGAACACAGCCTGGAAAGGGACAGAAAAGGCTGTGGAGACAGAGAGCTCTGAGTGCCCTGCAGGCACCAGGAAGGCTGACAGGATCTGTTTCTGTCTGCACACACAGCATGAAGGCAAGCACCAGGAAGAAGATGGGAGCTGCCTGGCCTTCAGGACAACACTGCCATGAAAACAATGGCCAGAAGCTGGTGGTGAATAAATTAATGTGGAAATTAGAAGTGTTCTCTTCATATGGGAAGAAGACAGAAAAACAGTTATAAAAAGTAGTTCTGCTACTTTTTGAAAGGGATTGTGTGATCTATGAGAGTCATAGAATCATTAGGATTGAAAAAGGCCTTTAAGATCCTAGAGCCAAAATATTAACACTGTTAGGTCCATTACTAAGTCATACCCCTAAGCACCACATCTCCATGATTTTTGAATACTTACAGGGATGATGGCTCCACCACTCCTCTGGGCAGCATGTTCCAATGCTTGACAACCTTTTCAATGAAGAAATTTTTTCCTAATACCTAATCTAAATCTCTGCTGGCAAAATTTGAGGACATTTTCTCTCATCCTATCACTTGTTACTTGGGAGAAGAGACAAACCCCTACCTTGGTACAACCTCTTTTAAGGTAGTGGCTGAGAAAAATGGGAAGGCATACCCTGTTCAGCTAGTTAAGTTAGTTAAAGGACTGAAATTTGTAAGCTAGTTTCTGTTAACATTACCCTAATGGAATAAAACAGAAATTCATACTCTCTATCACCGTTTCACAGATCAACTCACATTGGTAAAATGAAACTTCCATGTAATTAAATCCATTTGATGCAAAATTGTTTCCCTATTGCTCAGAGGCCAATACAACCTTTTCACAGAACTCAGGCTTCATTTAACGTATCATTTGAAGCAGGATTTGCTTTTTGTAAGGTGAAACAGAGTTTCAAAGAGATTGTCAAAAGTGAGCTAAAAGGCAACACTTGCTATGCTTACACATGAGCAGAAGATGTCAATGAAATTTTTTTTACTGAAGAGTACAAAAAGAAGTGCTTTGGATCCACCAGATCATTTTATATTAACAGTTTGCTATGTGGTCCATGGATTTCCCATTTCCTGTTTCATTTGTAACTTGTGAGTAAGGTAACCCATACATAAGAAAAGGAACTCCCTGTAGTTTTTCTTATAACATTATTTGTATCTAAGACTTGGACTTGAGATGCATGTTGAGAATGTTTCTGTGTAGGGAAAGGACAAGCAGGATCTCAGCTCTCCCTCAGCCAGCCCCAGTGCCCTAAGGAACTATGCCTTGCTTACTCCTCATCAATTGAAGGATTGTTTTATAATGCAAAAGAGAGTGGCATGCAGTGGAAAAGCTGTGCTCTTCCACCACAGGAGGAGGAAAACGTTTAACTTTGGCCTGCATCTATTGGTAGTAGTGATGAGGGGAGAGCTCTGAATATTATTCCCTTCAGATGAAGGGCTAAACCTAAATGGATTTTGCCTAGATTGAATTTTTGTGCTAAGATGACTTAGTTGACTAAACATAATTGTCTGTGCTATTTGACAGGCCCTTTTTGTCTAAGACACATCTGGGGCCTGACCAATACAATACAGGAGAAAGCAGATACCTGTGTTTTTCAGCAGACTGGGTTAGAAGCAGAAAGGAATACGCTACGGCATCTTAGATTGAACATATCTATATTTAGGTAACCAAATCCTACCAACATTTTTCTAATATGCATCATACAAAGCACCAATAGAACAGTAAAGTGAGCTGGGAGAAATACAACAGTACCAAAAGTAAAAGGGTGGTGATACTAATATAATTGAGTCTTATGTTAGAGAAACCCCAAATATGTATGCTGCAGTGAATTGTGTGCCAGTTCTCTCCTCATGTGTAATGTGGTTCAATATACGTTGTCCCTGCATTCATACAGGTATGGAAAACTGGGGTAGACAAGGCCCTGATAATCTGATCAAGCATCAAAGATAGCCTGTTTTCAGTGAGGTGTATGGCCCCCTGAGGTCCCTCCAGCCTAAGTTACTCTGTGATACTGTGAATTTTCCAAAGGTGGGAAGGAGATGGAGAGGAGGATGGTGTTGCAAAGAAAAAGATCTTTATCCTGGTGCTCACAAGCTATCTGCCAGACTGTCACATTCAGATTGTAACCTCAGAGAACTAATGGCAGGGTTTGTCTTCACTTAATATCAGGTAGAAATCAGTGATGAAAATCAACTCTTCTGGCTGACATAATCTCTAAAATGCTCATATAGGCATGTGAATTTCAGCCTGAGCTCTCTGACAAAGAATTGGATAAAAGATAGGAAATAGAAGACATATGATAAATGATCATTTGTCATCATGGAGGGGAGTTCTGCAAGGAGATTGCTATGCCTCATTCTGCCCAACATATTTATCAATGATCTAGGAAAGAAGGACAAAGTTAAGATAATAGAAACAAAGTCCAGTTCTGAAGAACTGCAAAAGGTATTGCACTGGTAATAATATGGCAGATCAGTTCAGTGTGAATAAATAATACAAATGCATAAAAAATGTCCAGAGCTTTCTAAATGAATGATGACTCACATGACTTTACTACTCAGGAACACGAGTACTATTTTTTTACAAATATCTTCATAAACATTTTGTCAGTGTTCACACACTTGGACAAACCAATCTAATCCAGGACTTTTTAGTAAAGGGCTAATGAACAGACTAGATGAGTATGTGTCATGGTTTAAACCAAGCCAGCAGCTCAGCCCCATGCAGCTTCTCTCTCACTCCTACCTGGTGGGGTGGGGAAGACAATCAGAAGGGCAAAAGTGAGAAAAATCATGGGTTGAAATAAAGACAATTTAACATGTAAAGCAAAAGCCACATGTGCCAGCAAAGCCAAACAAGGAATTAATTTCACTTCCCAGGGGCAGTCAGGTGTTTAGCCACCCCCAGGAAAGCAGGCTATCACGCACTGCAGTGACCTGGGAAGACAAATGTCGTCACCCTGAATTTCCTCCCCCTTCTTCTTTCCCCAGCTTTGTATGCTGAGCATGACACCATACAGTGTGGGATGTCCTTTAGGTCAGTTGGGGTCAGCTGTCCTGGCTGTGTCCCCTCCCAGCTCCTTCTGCACTGGTTGAGTGAGCCTTTACTCTGTGTTAGCCCTGCTCAGGAGTAATGAAACATCCTTGTATTACCACAGTTTCCAGCAGAAATCCAATCCAAAACACCCCCATGCCATGTACTACAGAGAAAATTAACTCTACCCCAGCCAAAACCAGCACAATGTGTCTCTATACAAATACCACATCTTAATGTGTGTTCCTGCTCATCTGTCTCAGGGGAGTTATAACAAATCTGCAAAAGGTTCAGCAAAAGGCAACAAGGATAATAAAGGTATGGAACAACTTCTCTGCAAGGAACAATTAAGCTGATTAGGAGACCTCAGGGGCTGTTGGGGGGATATATGATAAAGGTCTATAAAACCATGAGTGGCCAGAAGTGAGTACATAGGTAATTATCATTCCCTGTCTCTTCCAAGAACAAGATTAGTGGGCACTGTTTGCAGCTAGAAAACGACAGTTTCAAAGTGCACAGAAAGAGAGGGTTCTTCAGGTATTACATGGCTGAGTTGTGGAGAACCACACCACAGGCTCTTGTGGGTTCACAAGCTGACTACCAGATCATGTGAAACCAGAGAGGAACAGAATGACTTTATGGAAGAAAAATCCATTATGGTCTACTGAACATAAAGATGTGACTTCTCTTTCATGACTTTATCCTGCTAACTGTTGGCAGGTAATTAAGTGTTTACATATTTGCCCTCCTGTTTAAAATGTTTCCCTAAGAGCCCTCTTGACCACTTACACAGGTTGGAAACTGCTGAAAAGTGGTGATCTACTGACTCAGTAGAGTGGCTCCTATTTTCTGGTATTCCTGGAGTCCTGCAATCAAATGCATAGGAAAATATTTTGCAAAGATGTCCATAGAAAAGAGTAAAGATTATGTCTTCTCATCCCTCAAGTTTTCTTAAAGAGCAAAACATGCATATTTTTAGAAATCACTAGCACAACTTTACATTAAACTCATCTATATTCAGCTACTAAACAGGATGGAGTAAAACTTGCAATCCAGCCCGGTACAGGAGAGAGCCCAGCTGCACTGCCCCGGGGCAGCAGACAGTCAGTTAAACCTGACAGTCACAACAGAGCACAGCACGTTTGCTAGATAGAGTCGTTATCCCTTATTACTTAAATAGAATAGGAGGGCACTTTGTATAATAAAGAAGCAGTTAATTGTAGTGCAGCTCTGTTTTCTGGCGCAATATAATCATTACTAATCTGTCAAATTAGAAAACCCAGATTATTTTATGCAAGTTTTCTTAAAATCAGACCTTTTTGTAACTGCAAGCTTTTTTTTTTTTTTTTTTTTTTTTTTTTTTTTTTTTTTTTTTTTTTAAGATAAGTTGTGATACACTGAGCCTTTTTCCAGCAAAGCCTCCTTCTGGTTGTTTTGGACATAATCTGTCCTGTCCCTCTCCAGGGTACCCCACTGACTTCCCCCAGGTATGAAAATTGGCTTTGAATGTTACTGCCCTTTTCAAACTTTACAGACAAGACATGTTTCTCTCTAGCTAAAAAGACCTTTCCTTGTTTTGGTCTCCTCAGCTGGAATCATCGGCAAGCCTTGTGGCCAAGTGTGTCAACAAACAAACAAAAATCACCAGATGATGAATATTCAGTAAGGCAGCTCTGAACCCAACCTTGACCCAGCAAAAGCCAAGCATGAGGATGAAAGATATTTGGGGAAGACACCTTATACATTTAAGTTTCCTCTTGGTATACTGTAAATTGACCTTGAGTTTTTGAGCTTCTCCATGGAAGAGCTGCTTTTTTTTCTGCCTTAGAAGTCCCCAGGATATTCTCACTGGAGGATTTAAACAATAGTAAAGACTTTTTTTTAGCTTCTTCAGTTGTGCTCTGGGACATGAAGACTAGGCTACATGAGTCTTTGAGGTCTCTTCCAGGACAGTTTTGTGCAATTCAAGGATTTTTGAGATCAACCCATTCAATGTATATTTCTAAATGGAATTTGACACAAATCTCCTTCTATGTCTCTTCAACACTGAACGTACACTCATGGATTCTTTCTTTTAAATCGTTTCAGTTTATGTGCTTTCAATTAAAATGTTATAAAACATTTATTGCTTCTTGCTGCAAAGCACTGAGGACGTTTACATTTTAAAAGACATTCTCCATACTGAATTTGTGGTGCTTACTGCTGTATTGCTTGCAGTCTTGCCTCCAGTTCTGTACATTTGCCAGCTGTTTCCAACACAGTCCTTGGATTTCTCTGAATGTTCCCATATGGATTCTTTCTGGAGCTGAATCCACTGAGTTTGAGCTGTTTGTTATTGTGGCAATACAGAGACTAGAGATGATCTGTATCCCTACATACAATGAGCTGATGAAGAGTTCGGTGACAAAGGAATCCCAACAAAGGCAAGGAGCACAGCCCAGAGCTTGTTTTGCCACAGCATTTCCATCTGGCCATATGAACTTGTATCTTAGTGGGGCAGTTCATGATCTCCTGTCTCAGAGGATGGGCATGTCATGAGCAGGGGGCTGGTTCTGGTGGGACAGGGGTCAGGTGATGTGGGTGGCTGTAACATCTGATCAGTGCATGACTAAAGAGTAATGCACAAAATGTGGACCCCATGATAGATGTTGAATTCCAATCTCCCTATACTGCTTGCCTTTGTCCTATTTTGATCCAGTTAGGGCCAGGTCTTCAGAAATATTTAGTCAAAGAATTGATAGGAACTTTGATGAACTAGATTTTTCATCCCAGTTTTGAATCCTTGCCACCTAAACACCTTTGACTCTGACCCTTCACTGGAGAGAAATAACAATGACATCTTTTTCTGTAGAAAACCAAACCTTTGACCATTCTAAGATCCCAGTCAACTCTTTTCTGACAGACACCATGAGCTTCAGCCACAAGTCCTCTGTGAAGCTCCATTTGCGCATAAGAGTCTGTGAAACTGCAGCTACAAGCATCAGTTGTCTTGAAAGTGCTTTTGTTACTTCTAGCTGTCATTTTCTTGCCAAACCCACACCCTGAACTATCCCATCTAATTATACTCACTGGCCATCTTTCCCCTTTTTATTGGCAATATTTTTCTTGTTAATTGTGCATGCTTGGTTTTAAAGAATGGTGCCTGCCTTTCCTTATGTGACTCTGCAAGGAATATTTCTGCATCCTGGGTAGTTTCCCTGACATGTTTATGCCTTTCTGGTTACTATAAAAAAATGCAAGACATATTATGTACTGCAGAAAACCAGGCTGGCACTTTGCAATTTTAACACTGTGCCTTATTGTATAGTTAAAATAAATGTACCTTGTATCAGCTTTATTACTTCTATTAGTCGGTCTAACGTCTGGATTTGCAGGAGTTCCTCCAGCAGGATGTTAAAGGGAAATCGCCAGCTGCTCAGCACAGCTCCCATACTCAATAGCACCCAGGGAGCAATCAGGGACTCTGCAGAGAAACACAGGGTGTCCTCTGGGGCTATGTTAGGGCTCTGAAGTCAATCTCTTCCCTCCAGGTACTACAGTTAACATGTGATAGACTGTCAAAAGGAAATTAGCATCACAGGAATAGGAAAGAAGACCCACAGAACCTGTTTGTAGTGGCTGTTCATTTCTAATTTTCATTAAAAATATTCTGCCTTAGATATTGAAAAGGGTCCTCTCCAAGTGGTGCTGCATCAGCCCCACAGGACAGGTTTATTCAACACTGTCAAATTTGTTCAATAAGTATGTCTGTGATAACCTTCCTTTAAGGGGAAGGAAGAACCTAAGATTCAAATGGGAGGTTTGTCACACCTGTGTGGTTTGAAAAATGCTACAACCTTTTGTGTCTAACAGCTGTATAAATGAATGAATATGGCAATCCAGAGCTCAGCACAACTTGTGGTCTTGTGAGTTTCTTCTGCAACTCACAAATCCTGGCAGTGCCGTGATGGTGTATGTACAGCTGAGCAAGCCACCCTGGTTCCCTTCACAGACTCAGTGGTGTTTATGATGCAGTTCACCTCTGTGAACTATACTCTGTATTTGGTTAGATGAATCACATCAAAATATCTGTTGACTGTGCTGACTAAATCTCCACTGACCATTCACAGACCAGATAATACCTGAGACAGACACTTGTGTCAGACACACTGAATGTTAGGCCAGGTGAGTTCCTCAAAACAAGTGGCCTTTGATTTACATAAAGATTCCCTAAAGAGTCCCTTCTCATTTAAGGTAATGACACTGGAATCATCTCTATTTGGTCAGAGGGACTCTGCTCTCTGTGTCTCTTGGTGAAAGTAATTTCACGAAATCACAGAGTCACAGAATGTGCTGAGTTGGAAAAGACCCACAAGACTCATCAAGTCCAACTCCTGTTCCTGCACAGGACCATCTCCAAGAATCACATGATGTGTCTGAGAGTTTTGTTCAAATGCTTTTTGAGCTCTGTTAGGCTTGGTGCTGTGACCACTTCCCTGGGGAGTCTGTTCCAGTGCCCAAACATCCTCTAGGTGAAGAACATTTTTTAAATATTCAACCTAAACTTCCCCATATGCAACTTCAGGTCATTCCCTCAGGTCCTGTCACTGTGAAGAGATCAGTGTCTGCCCCTCCTCTCCCCCTCACTTAGACTGTGATTAGGTCTCCCCTCAGTCTCCTTCAGGCTGAACAGACCAAGTGACCTCAGATGCTCTTCACAGTCCCTTCCAGGCCCTTCACCATCTCTGTTGCCCTCCTTTGGACACTCTCTAGCAGTTTAATGTCTTTCTTACCTTGTGTCACCCCAGACTGCCCCCAGCACTGGAGGTGAGGCTGCCCCAGCCCGGAGCAGAGCAGGACAATCCCCTGCCTTGCCTAGCTGGTGATGCTGTGCCTGATGCCCCCCAGGGCAGGGCTGGCCCTCTTGGCCCTCAGGGCACTGCTGGTTTGTGTTCAACTTTCCACAGACCAGAACCCTCAGGTACCTTTTCATGGCTCTGCTTTCCAGCCTCTCATTCCCCAGTCTGCCTGTACATCCAGGATTTTCCCATCCCAGGTGCAAAATCCAGAACTTTCCCTTGTTGAACCTCATATGGTTGATGATTGCCCAGTCCTCTGATTTGTGAGGTGTCTCTGCAGGGCCTCCCTGCCCTTGAGGGAGTCAACAGCTCCTCCCATTTTTACATCACCTGTGAATGTGCTCAGCATCCCTTTCAGTCCTGGCTATCAGTGCTGAGGAATGTGAGGAATGTGTTGATACAGGGAAGTGGGTTATCTGTTTAACTCAAAAGGATCTCAAATGAGTTAAGGTCAGGGCAGGTTGCTATGGCTGCACCTCAAAGTTTCTCCTAAGCAGAACTAGTGGCTTACCAGTCTTGCTTAACAGAGATATTGAAGTTTTGAAGAAAATGCTCAGGGCCACATGACAACATAAAGCAATGTTAGTGGGTCAGTTAGCTATTTTGAATGGATTTTTTTCCTGCTCATGAGTGGTCTAGAGGTGAGAGGAAATCTGTTGGCCATGTGAAAAGCCCTGTGAATATTACTCCACATGTGCACATCTGCACTCCCACATCTGAGATACTTCCCAGAGAGAAAAGGGAGCTACCATGATGTTAGTTCAGGGAAAGGTCTGACTAATAAACAGTAATTTATATTTTTAACTAACATCACTGGAGGTGCCCAGTGAACAGGCTACAGTATTGACAACAAAAGAGCAGCTTTGTTCATACAGAGTAGTGTTTTTGAGCCTAGGTTCAGCTAAGCATTTTTTTAAAGACATAACTTTGTTAATTCTACCATTTTGCCTAGATTTTAATCAGATCCTGTGCTCAGATGAGATTTTTTAGTCACTGTAATTCAGTGGCCCAGGAGAGCTCAGCTTAGATGCTATGTTTGATCTGCAGTGAAATTGTTCTTTTCATTCACTTTCCCAGCTGGGTTACCTCTGGCACAAAGGGTTGAGGGATTTGGGACAATTGTCTTTGGCTCATTCAGGATCAAAGCACAAATTTTACCTGGTTCCAATTTTCTTCCGCCCACATTGTAGGAGATCACAGAACCTTTGGCATCCAGTCTTCCATAAATGCAATAAGCAATGACAACTGAAAGCAGCAAAATATTCCTTTGGAGACACACCAGCAGATCAAGGACAAAGAAAAAATTAGGAGTATGAAGGGGATGCTTCAATCTTCCCAAACTGAAAAAGCGAGGAGAAGCAGCAGAGCCAATGAGTGCTTCCTGGATGAGCCACTGGAGAAAAGGGTGTTTGTCTGTGCTGCCAGGGGAAGGTGTAGAAGGACCTGCTATGCAGGTAAGGAACCAAGTTCTACTTTGGTTTATACAGTCTCAACTTGCGTTTATGAAGCATACTAAGCAGAGGAGTGATTGTCTCACCCCAGCTTATTTTATTGTGTAATTCCAGGTAAGACACTGCTCTTCTGTCATTTGTGGAAAAGCCCAGAGAATATCTCCGTGTCCCCAAAGTAACCACTGTCACTAAAGCACTAGGGGACTGTCACTGGATTTGTGGAAGGTGATACCCCTATTGATTTCATTAGATTATGTAGTACAAGCACTGGAAGAACTTTATGTTCTGAACGTTGCAGTGGTCACATTATGACCAAAGAAGGGTCATGTGTAGAGCACTGAATTTCTTCATGAAGATAATAGAACACCTAATCCCTTCTAAGCACAGAACAAAATAAGCAGAAGTTTTAAAAAAAACAGGGAGAGAAAATTTAGTCACCATTGTGATTGGTCTAAATTCTGCCATGGTCTACATTATAAATTATATTTTTTATCTAATTTGAGGGACAATTGAGCTGTTTTTGCAGCATTCAGCTTATAGGATTCTTGATATATCTGAATCAGACACCTACTCGTGATTATAAAGAGATATCTCCTATCCAAACCATAACAATAACTTGCTTAATTTCTCATGGATCTTAAGAAAAGACAGATCAAAGCTTACTTCTTTGCCTTCTCAGCTAAGAACATTGACCATGAGCTCTAGAGATATTTCCAATCCGTTTCTTGATGTTTATATAATTTATGCAGAAAGTAAATTAAATAGTGAAGAACTCTACAAATGTCATATTGGCCAGGTTCAGGATCTGCTCTGGACAGTAGAAAAGCATCCATCTGGACTTCTGTAAGGCCTCTGACACAGTGCCTCAAGACATTTTTCTCTCTACATGGGAGAGAGATGGATTTGGTGGGTGGAAGTGTTTGGTGGTTGAGGAACTGGTAGTGTAGTCACATCCAGAGGTAGTGGTCAATGGCTCAATGTCCAGATGGTGGTCAGGGACAGTGTGTCCCTCAAGGATCTCTACTGGGATCAGTGTCATTCAGTGACACAGACAATGGGATCGAGTGCACCCTCAACAAATCTGCAGAGGACACCATCTGAGGATGCAGTTGACATCTGGGAGATGGAATGCCAGTTAGAGGGACTTGGACAAGCTCAAGAAGTGGAACCATCCAAACCTCATGAGGTTTGACAAGGCCAAGTACAAGGTCCTGCATGTGGGTCTGACCAGCCCCTGGTACAATACAGGCTGGAGGATGAAGGGATTGAGAGCAGCCCTGTGAAGAAGGACCTGGATATCCTCGGTCAAGGAAAAAGCTGGGCATGAACCAGCAATGTGTTTTTGTAGCCCAGAAAGCCAAATGTGTCCTGGGATGCATCAAAAGCCCCATGGGCAGCGGGTTGAGGGAGGTGATCCTGACCCTCTATTCTGCCCTTATGAGATCCCACCTGGAGTGCTGCATCCAGTTTTGGGGTCCCCAGTGTAAGAAAGACATGGAGGGAGTTTGGAGGTGGACCATGAAGATGATCAGAGGGCTGTGAGGTAAGGCTGAGGGAGATGGAGTTCCATTTCCATCCCATGGAGTTCAACTCTTTTTTAAGTTGGAGAAGGCTCCACATAACAGCTTTTTATACTTACAGATATCTTATAGGAAAGATGGGGACAGACTTTTTGTAGGACTTGTTGTGACAGAACAAGGAGAAGTGACTTGAAAGTGAAAGAGGGTAGGTTTAGACTAGACATAAGGAAGGAAATTTACATGATGAGGGTAGTGAAATAGGAATATTGCCCAGGGAGGTGGTAGGTGCCCCATCCCAGGAAACACTCAAGTCCAGGCTGGAAAGGACTCTGAGGAATGTGATTGAATTGGTGATGTCCCTGATCACTGCAGGAGAGGTGAAACTAGGTGACCTTTAAATGTCCCTTCCAACCCAAACCATTCTATGATTTTGTGATCCTAATATTTTAATTCAAGGTCTTATCCAAAGCAAAAAGAGAAGGCCTGAGATCCAAGAGGGCTTTTGTGATCTCAGTAAGGGCTCTAATACATTAAGTTTCATCTGCAGGGCAGAAAGTCCTGCATGCCAGCCTTTCAGAGAGGCCCCAGTAAGTGTTTTATGGAAACAGTAGTGCAGCTGTCTGAAGTCAGGGCAGTCAGAGGAAGGAGATATTCATCTCCGTTGTATTGTGAGCATTTGGGTGGATCCACAAACATTCAGCAGCAAAAAAGGGAAGGGAATTTCCATTCTTCCTGGGGGGGCAGCAGCTGCATGGGGTCTTCAAGTGTCTAGTAAATATTTGAGATAGTTAAATGTGGATTAACGTGTTGTCCATTTCCAAAGGTTTTAAGAAGGCGTGGTGAGACTTGTCCACACCAGTGGAAGGGTGTGATACCAAACACACTACACTTCCAAAGCAGAGGAGGGTTTTTCCAGTCAAGAGGGTAAAATGTTATTAGAGTGACCTGTATGACCTGCCAGAGCCTGTGTTCATTTTGTCTAGAACATATACTGAACACAATATTTTGTTCATTTTTTATATTACCTGTATTTAGTGACTCCCTTTGCAAAAAAAGCCCTCTTTCTGTGGTGGTGTGTATTTCTCTGATCCTTGACAAAATATAAAAGTAGAAAGACTTATAAAATGCAGGCAAAATGATCTTTAAAATAATTTTTATTCTAAAAGTTCAGTACGAGTTTGCAGTAAAATTTGTGAGTGGGAAATTATGCATTTTTTATTAAGTCCAAACCAGTTCTCCTGTCCCAGTTGATGATCTGCCCTTGTTTCAAACCAATTAAGCTGAAGCTAATCTCTCTGTTGGTTTGAGACATGCTGTCTTTGTTACTTATAGCTCCTTTTGTGCACAAAGTTGTAATGGATTTTTTTGTAACCTACATCTGTATTGGAGAATAATCATCCTTGTACAAGCACAGAAGATCTGGTTCCTGATCCAGACAACTTTGAACTTGATTCAGGGCCAAGTGAAAGAAAACCAATTGACTTCACTGCATATTATATCAGGCTGTCACTGTCTACATTCAGCCAAGGACATAGAGTAGCTAATTTAAGGTGTATACTCTGAATAGGATGGAAAGAACAATGTCTGTGCAGTACACATTCCATTTAGCACCCGTCCTTGGTGAAAGGTGGCTGGAAAATTTTGTTGAGCAAGACATTTAGGAAGAAATTTGGAAGAGTGAGCTTTCATCATTATGTGACTTTAAAGAAGTTTGCAGAAGTGCTTTTTTTGCATTTTTTTTTTTCTGGGAAGTTAATAGAGTACCAAAGGATACAAACAGAAAAAAACCCCAAACTAAACCCAACCAAACAAGCAAGCCTCCAATATCCAAACAAAAACCCAAACCAACTAACAAAAAAAACCAAACCAAAAACATGTTAGGGGCTGAATCAGATGGACAAAAAAATTAAGCCTGCTATGAGTAACTCCAAATACTGCTGCATTTGTATGTACCTGCTGAGATACATCTGCTCTTAGAAAAACCCTAGGATATATTTATCTGTAAAGCTACACAACCCAGTAAACAAAACTGTTAAACAGTGAGCATAAATCGTGAGGTAAAGCAGACTTAGACGGCTCACTCTACAAATATCCTTGGAAAAGGGCACTGTTCTAAGTTGCCAGCTCCTCTAACAAAGTGCTGAGTTCCTGGGAGCCAGGCCTGAAGGTTGAACTGATGGTAATACATCACCACCGTGTGGTCACTGCCAGGAAAACAAACTGCCTTTGAATAGCTGGGAAAACGAGAGCTGATGTTTCAAAAGGAGGGAGATGTGGTTATTTGTGGTGACAAACACCTGACAGCTCTTGGCCACCAACATTGCTCTCATATGAGGGTGTAATAGACATAAAATGATTTTCCCTGTTGCTGGGAATAGAAGGAGAATCTTTCTTAAGGCAGATAATATGCTTTAGAGGAAAGTACTGCAGAGTGTAGCAACGGATTACACTGCTTTGTTCTAGCTTTCCTGGAGAGGTTTTTTTTTTTATTTTATTTTTTATTGGTTAGTTGGTTGATTTTTTTTTATTTGTTTGGGTTTTTTGTTTGGTTGGTTTTTATTTTTGTGGAAGGGAGGTTCCTGTGAGGTATCTAGGAGAGTTCAGGGTGTTTCCCCTTTCATTAGGATTGTGTGCAAAGGAACACCTTAAAAGATCCTTGTCTGAAACAGCATGGAGGTCACTGTACAGAAGGCTACACACTCTGATTTTTTGTTTGAATAATTTTTTGTTCTGCTTTTGCTGTAATATTGTTTTCATCCCTACTCAGAACAGTAGGGATGAAAATAATATCTTTTAATAACTTCTACAACACTGACTTCTGCTGCCAGATCTCTCTTGTGATTGGTAACTGCAGAGAGATAAGATTACTCTGGTCTTTGGTGAAGTTGGGTCTTAATTGTCATAGTTCTTGTCTTATTCTTCTTCTTCTTCTCACAAACCCAAACTCTTCTTTATTTTGAGTTACAATGAACTCCTGAATGTGGCCCTTAGTAAAATACTACACATTTTTAGGGAAATGACTGTGCCTCATTACTCAGCAGTGGTGAGGCTGCACCACACATCCTGGGTTCAGTTTTGGGCTCCTTGCTGCAGGAAAGACACTGATGTACTGGAGCACATCCAGAGAAGGGCAACAGAGATGGGGAAGGGTCTGGAGTACAAGTCAAGTCCTATGAGGACTGGCTGAGGGACTGGACATATTTAGCCTGGAGAAAATGAGGCTCAGGAGAGACCACATGGTTCTCTGCAATTCACTGAAAGGAGGTTGTAGCCAGGTGGGGGTTGGTCTCTTCTCTCAGGTAACACATGACAGGACAAGAGGACAGGGTCTCAGGCTGCAGCAGGGTAGGCTCAGGTTGGAACATCAGAAGAAATTTAATCCCAGAAAGGGTTGTTAAGCAATGGAATGGATTAATGGAAGTGGTGGGGTCACCATCTGGCATGATTTAGGAATGTTATTCCCCAATTCAGTGTTCCCACTGAAAAACTCTTCCCAGCTCCCACATCCTGCTCCCTCTGAAGCAGGAGGGAGAGGAGAACCAGAGGCACAAAAGGTAAAGATCACAGATAAGGATTAAAATAATTTACTGGACACAGCAAATGAAATAAGAAAACAAACAGCAAAAGCAAAATATTCATAACAGAGTGTACATGTGTTCTGGTTTGAGAAGAAAAAACCAGTGAGACACTCCAAGTCAGAAATACAATTTATTAGCAAAATGGAAAATAAAACAAAAAGGAAACAAAACATATGCAATAAGGAAAAAGAAAATCACTGACAGAGTCAGAATACAACCTGACACCCTGCTGGCCAGGGTGTTGGCAGCAGTCCAGTTGCAATGGTGGCTGCAGCCCTCCTGGAGTAGCAGCTGTGGCTCTGTTGGAGCAGTGATCCTGGAGAAAGATGCAGCCCTCCACTGAAGGTCCAGTGGTGATGGATGGGCCTGTTCTTCCTCTGGGAGTCCAGTGGAAAAGGCTGACTTGGTGTCCCAAGTCTCAGGTTTTTATCCAGGTAGAGGGGCTTGGTTCTCTCCCCTGGCTGGAGCATTTCCCAATGGGATGATGGAAGTTTATCAGTGGACTCAATGGCCCATGAGCAGAAGACCTATCCCTGGAGGGAGGATGGGTCATGGAGGCGATAAGGAAACTGCTCTTGATGGTTTCTTATCAGCTGGCTTATCAACAGAAGATAATATCACTACCCCCATCCCAGATCTAATGGATGGTAATAGAATAACACACCCTTGATTATATTTTACACTGCAACTCATGACAACATGATAGATGGATGATTCACACGAATGCTTACCATGTGACCCTCAGTGGTACCTGGACCCCAGGCTTCACCACCACCCCACCAAAGAGACACCATGCATGAAATGAGGTGGTGTAGAACAGCCTCTGGGGCCTGGCCATGCCCCTTCTGGCTCCTGCAAAAATGAACCCTGTTCTGACCAGAACCAGGACACCATCCCTGCAGGTATTCAGCAAATGACTGCATGTGGTACTGAGTGCTGTGGTCGAGTTGACAAGGTAGTGATTGCTCAAAGGTTGGACTCCATAATCTCAGAGGTCTTTTCCAACCTAAGTAAGTCTGTGATTCTGTGGTTTTGGTAAGGAACTTGCATATGGTGGATCCAGATGTGGCTGCAAGCAGACTAAAGCAGCTATTGCTGTATTTCAGACTGCATTTTATACCAGACTTTGGTCTGCATAAAGACCAGAGTCTGGTAAAAGCACTTTGACATGCAGGAGAATTATGCAGAGATTTTTTTTTAAACCGTCTGAAATACTAATCATCATATTTTTTTATCTTCTGAAATATTAATCATTTGTGCAGGAGTATACCAGCAAGGAGGAAATAGATAACCATTCTCCAGGAATATATTCCAGCCCACCAAGAAAATGCCTCTGCTTAAATTATTTATCTGGTATTTTAACAGCTCATTGCTCCAGAATGTGGTTTCTTCTCATCTTCATCAGTTTAATTTTGAAAGGTGCTGAAGAAGCACTTGGTTTTCACATGCCTGAGGGTGTGGAACCACAATGAAGCGTTTCTCAGCTCTAAAGCTTAAAATCTCTTTCTCTTTGTAGCAGTAGCACAGTGTAATCAAAGTACTCATCCATGGACAGAAAGCTTATTGAAGGGCACTATCACCTTGGTTGTGTTTTCATCTAAGTGACCCTCTTAGGAGGGTGATCCTTTGTGACACCAAAAACTGCTCTCCAACTCTCTGAATTGTAATTCATGGTGCCTGCAGATACCAGATATTCCTTTGGGATATAAATTATATGGGCCAGGAACTATAACACTGCTTTGGTTCCCTCCACAGCCTTCAGCTGGGTCAGAGGTTAAATGTAAATCCCATGAAAGCATACCAAGATCCAGTCTATCAAAAATTAATCTTCCTTCTGGGATACTTTCCAGCTTGTATATTGACTTTTTTTGGGAAGTTATGAATCTGATGAACTACCGTACAGTCATTGGCTTTCACAGGAATTGTGGCATTTAGGACCTGGTTGTTTGGGTAAGAGCTGACAAATTGGATCCATATCCTCCACAGCAGACTCTCTGGAAAAAAATGGGGAAGAAAGAAAGGATATTGGGCAAGAATAATGTATGAAATCCTGGTGTAATTGTAAAGTATAAAAATGTTGGAGTGGGAATAGATGCATTTTGCCTCTTCTGGTGCTAAAGAGAGACTGCAATCATTTAATTTGTCAGGGTTTTAAAAAGATTGTTGTGAGACAAGATAGTGAGGAGCCATAAATATTATTTGAAGTGTGAAGAATTATGCTTTTCTTGACTGACTCAGGAAACTCTTCAAGTTCTTTAGTTTACTCAAAGGGAGTCTTGACAGAGCATCCTTCTAAAGGGCTCAGTCAGGGAAACACCTTAATTGGTGCAGAGGCAGGAGGATGAGAGCAATATTGCACTGCAAAGAGCTTTCTGTCCATGTACTGCAAACACTTCAGCAAGAGACATGGTTACTATGTGATCAGTTCTCAGGGAAGAAAATCACCAAGTTTGGAATTTTATTTTGTAGAAAAAGGCATAGTAAAAATTCATGGTTGAGTGAAAATACAAGATTAATTCAAAGGATAATTAATTAAATGTTTTTAGTACTGAGATTTGCTGTTGGAATCAGCTGAAGAGAACAATGGATCTATCAAACCCTAATATCCTCATATCCAAATTGATTATCTTTCTAGGGGACAGATAGATGCCAAAGAGAAATCAGTATAAAAATTCAAGGGCAGCTGGGAAGAAAAAGCCAGATTGGGTGCCAGATGAGAAGGAAAGACATCTCCTAGCTTTAAACTGTTTTTTATTAGTACTTGAATATTCTAGGGAAAGTTTTCAACATAAAGCATTTTGAGCAATGTCAAGCTTTTATATTATTCATAAATGCCAAAATAAACATGATATGCATCTGCTTTTCCTCTCTCTCTTGATTTTCAGGAAAAGAGTCAGATATCTGATTAAGCCACAGGGGACACAGACCTACATTATAGTTTCAGCCACAGGTCACTCTCTCACATGTTCTTTTTCTCACATTCAGCAGTGAAAAGGCAGAAAAAAATCTGGAAGACCTGCAGAGCAATAGGTCTCTAAGTCAAACTTCTGACTACCTTTCTTCTCCCTAGACTCTATGAGCAATTTCTCTCTTCCTCCTTCCACCATGGATGATATGAAATCCCCGAACTCGAGGTCTATCATGCTCCTGCAGATCTTGAGAAATCCATTCCTAAGGCATAGGACCAGCCTATCTTTATCCCCCATCAAAATCCTGTGGCAATTAATTTCAACATTTAATAGAGATGGGGCATATGAGAAAAAGGATCACTTTTAGCTTTTAAACATTTGGGTAAAAAGCAGTTAGTTCTTCAATTTCTTGTGCTATGCAAACCAACAGATTTCTACTGTTCTCTTCACATTTTCCATGACTCTGTGTCTCTTTGATTATTCAATTGTTTCTTGTATGGAAACTACTCCACGTTGCTGATCATCTCTGCCATGCTTCCTTGTGTGTTTCCTACTTCTGATTTCAGTTGCTGAGCTAAGACTACCAGAGACAAAGACAGCTCTAGACACACCAAAGAATTTGAACATAATGTCATGATGATATTTTGTTTAATCTGCTCTTTTTTTCAGTGATTCAATTTGCCTTTTTCAGAGGTGCTGGATGACAATTACCACAAGATCACTTTTCTCAGTGGTAAAATCTGATTTAGAGGCCATTATCTAGATAGAGCTGTGTTTGTTTTTGTTTCTGTTCGTAACTTTAGATTTATCTTTGCTGAATCACATTCTTATCACCCAGCTACTTTGCATCTTGTGATTCTTCCACAGCTCTTCCAAGATTTATTGATTTTAACCAACCTGTGAACAAATGACAGCCATTTTCCATTCTGCCAGGGCACACAAGGTGCTCAGAAACTTGCAGCTTCCCGTATTACTCCATAGGCATGTACCTTATAAAAACACTCAGAGTACCCTGATAGGGCTTTGAGAATTGTTGGAGACAATACCACCAGCTTGGAGTGAGAGAGAAGCAGAAAAATGAAAAGCCTAAATTTATAAATAGTTCTGTTTCTCCCTAGTTTTCCATTTTTCCTAGGCAATTTGACCTGATCAGTGGTTAGTTATGGTCCTCTTTCAGGCTAACACCAATGATCTGACTCCAAAGGCTGAATGATTTAATGATTATAGGGAATGCTGAACTGCTCATTGTACTCCACTAAATTCTGAATCTTTAAGAAATATGCTCTGTAGTTCATAAAATTCATCTGCACAAAAGGCATGCACATGTTCTGCACTGCTCAGTGCTTGTTTTGGTCACTGCAGATGGAGCATGCCTGTCCCCACCACGGCACCAGCAGTTTTCTGGTATCTCAAACAGGGCAAACAGGCATTTTTCCTGGTGTGGCTGAGCTAAGAGGGTGGCTATGTCTTCACAGTCCTCATAAAGCTTCCTAAGATCTCACTTATTTGAATTTATAAGGTATTTCAGCCTCTACAAAGCCCAGATGATAAACAACATAAAATAGCTAGTGTGAGAGTTCCTATCAGTGAAGACAAACAACCAATCTAATGTTTGAAAATAGGACTATGCCAACTGAACTGAACTCGTCAGCGATGACAGAGACCTTTTAGGGGTTAAGTGCGTTCTTTGGATCATTTCGGTTAAAAGCGTGCTTGCCATTAGAGGGCACCAAATGACTTTACAATCTGCCTCTGTCCCACGAGCCTGGGATTTGTACCCAGCCCATGCAGAGACTGAGCCCTGCCCTCTCCAGCCACAACGAAAAAGGTTTTGGTGTCACGCTTGTTGTGTCTCAGTGTCCTCCACTCGGCTGCTGTCCCCAAAGCCCACCAGTGTCGCAGGCAAGTTTTCTGAATTGTCACATTTTTGAGTGGAAGATACACAGCCTCCTTCTGGCCGAGGGAATACAGGGAAAATCTTATTTACATACATTTCTTCCCATGTCAGGCATATACCCTTTAGGAATGGAAGCTACACTGTAGAAACAGCAATAAACCTGTGAGGTTTGAAGGGCATGACAGGGAATGTCACCTATTAAAAGATAAATAGGCTGAAAAGCATGGAATGGAGAACAGCTGTTAGGACACTGCCTTACTGCTGTTATCCAGTTATTCTCCTCAGCTACCACTTACATTTGGTGGTATTTATCTGTTTGGCCTTGGTCACCTTATTCTTGGGTGCATTTTTCTGTGTCTATTATTTTTAGCACTTTGCACCTTTTAGTTTTGTCCTGAATAAAAATCAGCCTCAGTTGCATTGTGGCTGCAGGGGCTGCCAAAGGAAGAGGTAGACTGCAAAGAGAAGTCTCTGATGAAAACTTTTGCTTCTGGACCATGGCTGAAGATCTTGGGCTAAGATTCAGTCAAAGCCTTGACCTCCAATTGGGGTTAGGACAAAGCCTAGAGCTGAAGTTATGAGTGGGCTGTAGAGGGGCTGCTGAAGGATGATCGTTTGCTAAGCATCTTCTGACAAGTGATACATAGGCTCCTGTTGGTATTTAATAGAAAAAAAATGTATGCTTCAGTCTTCAGGGAAAGTGGAACAAGGCCAAGCAATTAGTTAGACTGCTGGGAACCTGGAGTATCTCTGCTAAAATTAAATGAGTTGCTGTGGCTGTGATTTACTCTATTTCACAGCCTTTTAATTCTGTTCAGTTTGGCAGGGTTATCACAGATTTATACCAGGGTGAGAGGTCCTTTGACTTTGCTCTAAGAGCAAAATCTGGTGCAGCTAAGTAGAAGGACAGCAGTATGTTTTATTATGGAACAGAGTTCTACAACCTCTAAATTATGTCACCTGCTGTGGATCTTCACTGTAAGTTCTTAAATATTTGAATAACAAGATATTTCTGAAACACTTCTGACTGCCTGTGAGGATCAAAGTGTGATGTTGACATTAGTATTCTTTGAAGGAGAGAACTCATCACAGTGTTTGGGAGCTTTTTCCCTTGTGGGTATATGAGATAAAGCAGTGCCAACTTCTTTGAAAACAGAGAAGAAGAAAGAGAACCAGAACTTGCATGAGCATCTCTCAAAAAGTCCAAAGAACTTTGGTTATTCCCAGCTGAATTTGCAGTGCTGAAAAATATCTTTTAAAGGAAGAGCCAGATTTCCCTCAAAACTGCAACCAACAATGTATAGAGGAGACAAGACAAAAATACAGGATATTGTAGTTTTGGGAGTGAGTTAAGTATATCTGAATGCAAGGAATTATGGAAATTTACATTTTACATTTTAATAACATGAATTCAAATGACAAGTTTTACCCTTGAGTATATAAAAAAAGATTTATCTAAAAATCCTTTCTATTGTGCATTAGTGAAAGTAAGACACTAAGGTGGGATCTATATCTGCCAGTTTTAGGTGTCTACAATGCATATGTGTGTGGATAAGGTGTCTAAGTTTCTCTGAAATTCAGTAGAGATCCAGTCAATAAAGTCAATTGTGTTCAGGATGTGATCCACTGGAGCAGATGTGAGTGAGTGTATTTTACTTTGAAAATACACCCTAAATTTTATCAAGTAACTCACCACTGACTAAAAGCTGCTTAGACAGTGAACATAAGTGTAGATGCTTGCACTGGAAACATTCACCTCCTGTCAGAAGAATCCTGCTTTTAGCATCTCTGAAGCTGCTTATTTGGAAGAATTCAAAACATTTTCTAATCAATATTAGAAAATGTTTTGAATACTTCTTCTACATCAGCTTTACAATACAGTAATAGTTCTCAAAAACATTGTGAAGGCAATTGTTACTAAGGATTCTGTGGCTGGAGGATAGATATCTCAAAAATACAGTCTAAATTCAGGTGCTTGGACAGCATTCAAGTCAAAAACCCTGAGAAAGGACAGGGTCCCCTTGTATGGGACTGGTCAACTCTGAGATCTGAGTATTAAGTGGAGAAAGAGAAAAAATAAATTCCTGAACAAGGAGTTTGAATTGGTAGGTCTGGTCTGTGAGTCTGACATCTTTATTCTCTTCCCTAGACACTACCAAAAAACCCAAAACGATATGTCTTCAGCAGAACTGAAACTCAGGTTAATTCAAATGCCTAAATATCTTCCAAGGCCCAGAGTAAACATCTAAACATTTTCATGTGTTATACCACTTACTTGTCAAGACTAAGAGTGGGAATTGAAGTGCTGGCTTATTGAAAGTCACACATTTTGTGAGGAGTCCAGCACTGTGACTTCAAACACTTAGGCTCCTAAATTACCATGCTATACCTAGCAAACCCTTCACCCTGAAAAAACCCACAAAAACCCATGGTCATGCTGATTCAATCCTAATATTATTTCAAGATGGAAAGAAAATCCTGCTGCATGGTCCTTGTGCTCACAAAAAGGATTCATTTCTAGAGAGATCTTATTTTTCTCTCAAAAGTAGGCAAAGCTCTGCAAGCAGTCACCAATCCAACTTGTCAGGCAGGCCAAGTTCTCTGTTTTGCTGCATTTTTAACCTTCTGCCTTTCCCAGTTCTTTTCTCTACCCATGCAGATGTTGGTAATGGACATGACTGTTGATTTCAGGCAGGAGGATGAGATCTATCAGTTAGTACCTTGAAGCATTCCTTCTGAAGCAAGTAAGATAAACTCTTTTCCAGGTATCTCAGGTTTACTTATTCCTGGGAGCATGATGGCTGCACTTTTTCTAATTGTGTGGATTCCACTTTGAGGGAAAATTTGTGCTGAATAGAAGAAAAACCCAGAACTGTTCAGTTGTGCAATGTTGCATTTCACATCTTGTAAATCCCATAGGCTAAGGAAGAGGTATCTGTTGTCTTGGTCACATGCAGATGCAGATAAAATTTTCTTTGGCCATTCGATATCCATGGGTTGGCTCACTTTAGGGTTAGGAATTCCAGAAAAAACCCTTTGGAGTTTGGAGTTTACTTCTACACAAGTGACTCTGGTGATAAGGGCTGAGATGTGGATCTTAGAAAGTGGAGGCCAGTTCAAGGAGCTATTAAAAATGTAGGCTCAAAACCAGCTTCTAAAATTTGAAACAATATGATGAGGCATGTGGGGAACCTATTTTATACAAATGCTCAGCACCTGTAATCTTTATTGGCATCTTTAATTTCTTGAGTTGTGTAACAAAAATCAGAGATTGTGTAACAAAAAAACCAACCAAACAAAAGTGCCGCAAAGGAAAACAAAACCAACAAAAATTCCAAACAAAACAAAACAACCAACAAACCAAAACCAACCAAAAAACCAAAACCAAACCAAACCAAACCAAAAAAGTTTAAAATCTTCTCACCGATTCACTATCCTAAGCTTACATATATCTCACTGATTGAGGATGGGATTTTGTGTCTTCATAATCAATGGGTTTGAGCTAGGGTGATATTAGTCACTATAAACTAGTGACTCCCAACTCAAGTCACACTAGGGTGAGGAAGAGCATGATAAACTCAGCTTTCAGACACACTTCTAAGATCTTGTTGCACATTGGAGAACCCCTAGAATTTACATCATCTTGGAAAGGTGATTGATCCTCTTCTGATCCCCATGAGGCCTGCTTTTTCCTGATGCACACTTTCTGTGTAAATGTGCTTGGATATTATTTGATTCTCTGTGGAACAGACAAGGGCCTGTGGCATTTATGGTCTCCCTGCTGATAGCCCCAACAAAGGCTTGGCAGAGGATTGCTTTCCTGCTATCCAGCTGCTCTGGAATCACTATGACCTCAGAATAAGGAAAGGAGAAAAACAAGTATATATATATATATATAACCACATATTAGAATACATATATATATATGAGATATATATTTCTATTCTACCACATCCCACATAGACAACATAATTTCAGAAGTGATAAAGAAATCACAGCAGTCAAGACAGCCCTCAGTCCTGCTCTCCAGTTGTTAANCAAACACTTAGGCTCCTAAATTACCATGCTATACCTAGCAAACCCTTCACCCTGAAAAAACCCACAAAAACCCATGGTCATGCTGATTCAATCCTAATATTATTTCAAGATGGAAAGAAAATCCTGCTGCATGGTCCTTGTGCTCACAAAAAGGATTCATTTCTAGAGAGATCTTATTTTTCTCTCAAAAGTAGGCAAAGCTCTGCAAGCAGTCACCAATCCAACTTGTCAGGCAGGCCAAGTTCTCTGTTTTGCTGCATTTTTAACCTTCTGCCTTTCCCAGTTCTTTTCTCTACCCATGCAGATGTTGGTAATGGACATGACTGTTGATTTCAGGCAGGAGGATGAGATCTATCAGTTAGTACCTTGAAGCATTCCTTCTGAAGCAAGTAAGATAAACTCTTTTCCAGGTATCTCAGGTTTACTTATTCCTGGGAGCATGATGGCTGCACTTTTTCTAATTGTGTGGATTCCACTTTGAGGGAAAATTTGTGCTGAATAGAAGAAAAACCCAGAACTGTTCAGTTGTGCAATGTTGCATTTCACATCTTGTAAATCCCATAGGCTAAGGAAGAGGTATCTGTTGTCTTGGTCACATGCAGATGCAGATAAAATTTTCTTTGGCCATTCGATATCCATGGGTTGGCTCACTTTAGGGTTAGGAATTCCAGAAAAATCCCTTTGGAGTTTGGAGTTTACTTCTACACAAGTGACTCTGGTGATAAGGGCTGAGATGTGGATCTTAGAAAGTGGAGGCCAGTTCAAGGAGCTATTAAAAATGTAGGCTCAAAACCAGCTTCTAAAATTTGAAACAATATGATGAGGCATGTGGGGAACCTATTTTATACAAATGCTCAGCACCTGTAATCTTTATTGGCATCTTTAATTTCTTGAGTTGTGTAACAAAAATCAGAGATTGTGTAACAAAAAAACCAACCAAACAAAAGTGCCGCAAAGGAAAACAAAACCAACAAAAATTCCAAACAAAACAAAACAACCAACAAACCAAAACCAACCAAAAAACCAAAACCAAACCAAACCAAACCAAAAAAGTTTAAAATCTTCTCACCGATTCACTATCCTAAGCTTACATATATCTCACTGATTGAGGATGGGATTTTGTGTCTTCATAATCAATGGGTTTGAGCTAGGGTGATATTAGTCACTATAAACTAGTGACTCCCAACTCAAGTCACACTAGGGTGAGGAAGAGCATGATAAACTCAGCTTTCAGACACACTTCTAAGATCTTGTTGCACATTGGAGAACCCCTAGAATTTACACCATCTTGGAAAGGTGATTGATCCTCTTCTGATCCCCATGAGGCCTGCTTTTTCCTGATGCACACTTTCTGTGTAAATGTGCTTGGATATTATTTGATTCTCTGTGGAACAGACAAGGGCCTGTGGCATTTATGGTCTCCCTGCTGATAGCCCCAACAAAGGCTTGGCAGAGGATTGCTTTCCTGCTATCCAGCTGCTCTGGAATCACTATGACCTCAGAATAAGGAAAGGAGAAAAACAAGTATATATATATATATATAACCACATATTAGAATACATATATATATATGAGATATATATTTCTATTCTACCACATCCCACATAGACAACATAATTTCAGAAGTGATAAAGAAATCACAGCAGTCAAGACAGCCCTCAGTCCTGCTCTCCAGTTGTTAAATCTTTCTGCATTTTGTCTCTTTTTACTCACTTTTCTCTGTGATTTTTGTGGTAGAAAAAAATTATAATAGTATTAAAATTGATTCTTTTGGGCAATGCACTGCTGCACTGGGCTTTGGTATGTTTGTTCAGATCAGCTTCAACAGGCAGGCCATGTTTGTGCCAAGACCCACTGGGGGGCTGAACTGGTAGGCACTGGAAGTGGGCAGCTCCCCTGGGACATCCTGCAGGCAGGATCCCTGGGAAAGGCACTCTCCTCTCCTGTCTTGCCCAGAACCTACATATACATGCATATTTATGACTGGCTATTCTTTCAGGCAAAAGAGAAAATTTCTTTAGAAAATTGCAGCAGCAGAACAGGGCTGTGCTTTCAAGTATTTTGTCTTTCCCAAAAGAAAATAGCTGATGCCATGAAAAGTTTTGTGTAGCCATAAATGCGCTCAACTGTGCTGTAATGTTTCATGGAGGGGGAATTTTCTTTCCCAGCCCAGCTGCTGAATAGTTTGTGCCTCCAGGCTCCACAAGGAATTGAGAAATAGGACCAGGCATCATGCTAATTTTTATCATTTTTCACCCCATTTGCAATAATCTGAGAAACAAAGATTCCCCTGTGCTGCAAAACATTCCTTCCTGCCTCCAGTCAGAAATCACATGTGCAGACACAGGTACACAAACACACACTTTTTCAACTCATCTCTCCTTCAAAACATTTTTGTGAGGAAGTGTTTTGGGGGAAAGTGTCCACACCTACCTTCACACAACAGTCTGCTCAATGTTTTATAAAAGGCATTGGGACTAATGCTGACTCTAAGAAGGCAGCACTATATAAATGAAAATACACCTGTTTAAGTTTCCACTTTCTGCTTATATGTATATTTATCATGGTTTTTTTCCTTTTTTTTTTTCTTTTTGTTTTTTCATTTTTCCACCAGCAAAATGCTTCACTCAGTAAAAAATGATCTGTTATGGAAGCTGGAAAAATTGGGATTTTCCTCTTTTGACCAAGACATCTAAGATGAGTGGACACTTGAGAACTTAGGTTTTCTCTGAAATGTGTAGGTTATCTAGTCTGATGTTTAACCATTGACAATGAAAGCAAAACCTTCTTGTGTTAGAAACAAGTATATAATTTTTGTAATAGGCAATTAATACATGCAAATAAGTACAGATAATTTTCCTAATTTCAGCTGACTTGTATTCTTTGACCTGAGGACAAAACTAGTAAAGTTTTCAAGAGTCTCTTCAATGTTTCCGACAAATTCTTAATTATTGTAATGTTTTTCTACTTCAAGGCCAATACTTACCTTCCCTCCCATCTTTTTCCTTGCATTTTGTCATAGTTGTACCTTGTGGCTCTGAATTGTGTCTGGATGCAGAGGAATAGTCAGATCAATGAAAGCCATTTTTGTCATATTTTTTTGAGTTTCCATGTTCCTGTAATTCATGGGTGATGAGGCTGGGGAGATCAAAATGTTTCTTTTACGCTTTCTGTATTTTTTTTTTAATTTGTCATGTTGATCTCACTGTCCTTTAGAGACTTCAAATATCTGCAGTACCAGTGGAGCCTAGGAACTGAATTTTCTTCATTGCTTTCTGCCATCACCCAATGTATCCTTGCCACTAGAAAGGGCCATAAAATGTTCTCCTATATTTTTGGCCTATTTTGTTGAAAGCAACACTGCTTTGCCTGGATGCAGGTTTTGAAATGGTGTGGGTGATTCCTTATCAGTCTGGCTGTGCTTGCCCCAGGCCCTGCCCTTGCCATGCACCATAAGACACAGCTCACAGCTTCATGGGCTGCTCTTTCCTTCACACCAGGCCTGTGGGGTCTGAGAAAGCTGCTGCACAGGATTTCACTTTAGATCATCAAGTTCTCTTTTTTTTTTATCATTAGAATGACCTTGGAGCTCACATTCCAGGCAAGGCTCCTGGTACTGAGGAACTGGTCTCTAACGAGAGGAAGGAATTTGTCATTGCCTAACTACAGTGTCCTTTGCAAGCTGAGACTTATTGCTCTGAGATTGCTTCTTCTAAGTCTTTCACATTCCTCTACTGAATTTCACACCTAAGAACAAGATAGAAGCAACTGTCTCTTGTCCCCAAGATTTCCATCTACAATAGGACATTGTATATGGGAATAGGTTTTAAAATGGGAAAGCTTTAAAATGATCAGACATCTACCAGATTGTCTTGATCCTGACTCTCTCATGAAACTGAATTATATTTTTCTACATGTTCCAGCACGGATTGAGGCAGTTGTCTTATAGAACCAAGTGTTATGAAATTGGTGTAAAGAAAGAAACATATAGGTCTGAGAAGTCTGTTTGTTATCAGATTTTTAATGTCTTGAACTCACTTGTTTGTAATGGTATCAGCAATTACTATAACTTATCAAGAAAAAAACATATTAAAATATTTAATAATGAAAATGAGTTCCTTGCTAAGCCTGCATTTGTCACTGTGACCTGAGTTGAGTGTGTCATTACAACAGCAAGAGGCCAGGGACTCTGTTGGCTACAGCTCTCTTTCCACTGAGCCCTGAAAGAAACCATCCATGCCCCCTTCTCTCCCCTGTAGTGGACAGGTGATTTTGCTTGCAATGACTGAGGCTGGAATGAGAGATTCAGCCAGGATGGCCATGGCTGTGCCCAAACCAAACCAAACCAACCAACCAATCAACCAATCAACCAACCAACCAACCAACCAACCAACCAACCAACCAACCAACCAAACCAACCAACCAACCAACCA